>VYZM01018749.1:0-15499 GCA_013398915.1 Dromas ardeola | reverse complement strand
CAAAAAAATAGAGAAAAAAAAAAAAAAAAAAAAAAAGGGGGGGGGGCACCACAAATTATGAAACCAACACAAACTCATTAAAATAAGTGAAAGGCATTATATTCTGACATTTACAAGATGGAAAACAGAAGTGACAGCTGCCCTGGAACACCACTAGTCCCTAACTTACCTTCACTCCCCAGGTCTCACTATTTTTACTGCCCAAGGCATTATTTTTCCAATGCCAGCAACTTGTTGACGTGAAGTTCAGGTGGTTCTAACCTTTACCCAGAAGCCTTGGTGTTCATGTAAAAACAACTTCTGCTGACAGGCTGAAAAAGGGCTGATATCTGTCCTACATGCAACAGCATGCCACTTTGCAAACAGCCATCGGCTCAGAAGAACATTCACCACCCATAAGCAGAAAGATTAACCTATCGCTTTGCTAGAAAGTTCACTACAAATATTTCCCTGTCTGTCCTCCCACATAAAATAAGCTTTAAAAGAATAAAAAAAAAAAATCATCTGATTTCAGTTACTTTGCTTAGTTTCACTAAAAAGGCAAAAACTGACTAAAGTTGTCATTCTGTGATAAAAGAGCTCTAAATCAATCCTGACTGCTGAGACCCTGTCCAGAACCTACCACATCAAATAATCTATTTTCCGCAAGTCTTTAGTCATACTCATTCAAAGCTTACCCAAGACTCTAGTTATTGTAATAAAAACCTGCTACCCGTATCAGAAGTACAGCATAACCACAAACACAAGTATATTAGGCTTGTTCTTGTTAACATCCAACTTGCCTCGTAACAAAATGGAATACTTTGCAATGCAATTCTACCTAATGATTCCTACCAGTGGTAGTTATTTCACCAAGTAGTCCTGGCCCTTTTAAAACGGATGCTTTTTCCCTCCTTTTCAGTAAAACTGAACATGAAAGAATCTAAACGAGGAGATTTTTACTAAATAATCAGGTTCAGAGGGATGAGGAAAAGAGGGAGGGGGAAAAATAATACAGTCTCAGAACCTAGGATCTGTTAGCCCTGAAGACTAGTCTTGAATGAATGATTCTTAGCCTGAATGCAATGAAACTGCTGTCAGGGCAAACATAGTCTATTTCTGGAAAGTATGTGGAGACACATGCTAGAAGTGTTAATAAAATTACCATGGCATTTATTAGGCACCCATTATTCTTATTCTGTTGCATTTATTACTGGCACTCTCGAGGAGAGAACCCCCCCAAGCATTAGCTGGCATTTCAACGCTCTGCACAAACTCTATTGCGACTCTCACACCCAACCCACCAGTCACTTGGGTTCGCTACTCCCAGCTATTAACCACCTCGTAAGTCTCCAGCGTCAATGGAAAACATTCCCTTTCAACACTACCGCTCCTCAGAAATTCCTTCAGAAATGCTGCCTGTAAGAACCATCAAAACACTAGGCTGCACTGAAGATACACCCCTTCTGCAGGCACTGCTCAAAGCTATCTGAAAAACACACTCCTATTTATCGCTATACACAGTAATTGTTGCAAGAGATCACCTTCAAAGGCATGTGAAGGAAGTTTCCTAAGCAATGCAGCATTTTGTAAGTTAAATTCCACTTTGTTAGTTTGCCTGTCCAAAACTCAAGCATTACAGCTTGCTACAAAGATGAAGAGCAATTAGCAGCTTCGTTGATGAGGATCAAGACAGAAGATCTCTAGTCACTGGAAAGACTGTACTGGAAAGAACTAAACTGTAGGTGTTAACTGAGTAGCTGGATCTGAAGCTTGGTTTTAACACCTTACATTCCTCAATAAACAGGGTGAAAAAAGAAGAAGAAAAAAAATACCACTCTTTTTGCCAGGAGGTAAGCATATTCTTTCTTATTCAGTCAGGACAAGGATACAGTTGAGAAGTTTCTGAAGATACATGTGCAACAGTCCTGACCGTGTGTTCAGGATGGACAACAGACAGGAACCCCCAAGTCTCACTGTAACATTCCTTTACCACAACAAGGAAAATTATCATTCAATTTTCATCTACTCTTTGTTACTAATGAGATTTCAAGAGAGATGCTAATTGGGCATGACACTTCATCCTTTCCCACAGCTCTGCCAATGTATGTTAGCATTCTTTAAATATAACTACAGTATGAATAAGCTGTCTGGGACTAAGCAAAATTCACAAATTACTATTTTCTTTTCATCCTAGCATGCATTTTTAGTGACGTGAGTATTAAACTAACTGATCAGAAAGAAAATACCATTCATTAATTTGTATTTGAAATTAAAACTTCCCCAGGTTTGATGACAATCAATTTCCATCACTTCACTAAAAAGATTTTGCAGAAGAAAGTCTATGTCAGATGGCTGCAACACCAGCTGTTTTGGTGACTTTGAGATTACATTATTTGCGTTAACAACTGCTACCATGCAGAGAAAGATGACAACGATTCATGGGATAAAAAAGGTTTATTGTGTGGAACAATATACCAAGAATGTAAACTCAAATCAACTCTACATAAATAGACAAAGTGAATAAGGTCTCCTGAGTTGTTGCAGGACCAACACCTAAAAGTACCAAGGAGACTTTATTCTCATATAGAACTCATAGAAGTGAGATCTCTAGAGATCTCTTCACTGATCTCTACAAAGCTTAGGCAGTAATCTAGTTAGCTTTGGTAACCTAACCTGCCATGAAGTGAACCACAAAAGCTACCCAAAGGCTAGAAAAATTCTTCACAGTGCGTGCTCCAAGTTTATCAGTTAACAAAAACAGAAGAGCTGCCAAGGCAGCTAACAATCTTCACAAAGAGAAGACATCAAGCACCAAGTTATGAACATAGCAGGGAAAGACACATCCTGAAATCATTTCTAGGATCTGAGAATAGATAATTTCCAGCAGAAAAGGGTGGCAACTGCAATGCACATACAGATTTTCTACCCGAGGGTTTCAGACGGAGGTTAGATACCTTTCTGGTAGACACCAGAAGAGGTAAATGAGTTACTGGGCTGAATACCTTGTCAGAAAACACATCCTATACAACATGGGAGGCGAGACCAACAAAATTTAACAGGCTCCTACTTCCTCAGTGAGCTGTGAATTTGTGACAATTTGTATTAACATTATGTTACTTTGAGCCACAATGTTTCTTTTTTTTTTATTTTTAACAGCAAAGCTTGCAGGCAAGACCTCTCTAGCAGGCGTTATGTATGTAAAAACATGCACTTGGTAGTAATGACAACCACCTCCTCACCAATCTCCTCACCACGTGCCATACGGTAAGACATAAATGAAAAGAGCGACAGACACTCCAGACTTCTATGCAAATACTACAACTACCACTGTGGAAAAATAAACAAGGTCCCTAAATTTTCCTAGACTGAAAAATTAAGTACACACTGCTTATGTACAACAAAATAGGAAATATTTAGACCTCTAGAAAGAATCTAACATCTTTGCAGGACTTAAAAAAAAAAAAAAAACAAACCCACAACAAAAAAAAACAAGTATCATTTTATGACTGGAAGAGATGACAGTAACAGATCACAGAATAAAAGACCCAAACAGTATTTGAATCCAGTATTACTCAAATTCTTTTTCTAGATCTAATTGAATCCTAAACAGTTAAATTAGTGTTCTTAAGGAAGCCTGGCTTTATATGCTGGAGAATAACAGAATCAGGAAAAAATTAAAAATTTTAAAAAGCTAAAAGTCTGTGACTTTTTCCTGTATTTTTCCTATGAGGAGAGGCTGAGAGACCTGGCACTGTTCAGCCTGGAGAAGAGAAAGCTCACGGGGATCTCATCCCTGACATCCCTTACACCTGAAGGGAGGGTGTAAGAAGACAGAGCCAGGCTCTTTTCAGTGGTGCCCAGTGACAGCACCAGAGGCAACAGGCAGAAACTGGAACACAAAAGGTTCTCTCTGAACATCAGGAAACAGCTTTTCACTGTAAGGATGGATGACTGAGCACTGGCACAGGTTGCCAGAGAGGTTGTGAAGCCTCCCTCCTTGGACATATTCAAAAGCCGGGTGGACATGGTCCCGGGCAACTGGCTCTAGGTGGTCCTGCTTGAGCGAGGGGGTGGACCAGGTGACCTCTAGAGGTCCCTGACAACCTCAACCCTTCTGTGAAAAATGCTAAAATAATTTTTTTAAAGATACTGTGGCACAGAGTAGTAGCATAAACATTGGTATAAGAGATGATCTGCAAGGTTTGTGATTCGGGAATTTGTAACCCTTACTATCATCCCAGACTTGTGTCGACTAAAAAAAAGTCAATAAAAACCACCTCAAAATTCTTAGATGGTGTGCTCCTCACATCAACCCATATATCTCATTTTCATGGAAAGAAATTTTCAACATGAAATACAAAATTTGTGGCAGCCCAGCAACCTTCAGTGGGGTTTCACGCTCCAAAAAGATACAGTCAGTCTGCTATGAAGAATATTATTCATTGTGCCCATCAAGTGATGTTATAGACATGGACTGGCATCCAGGTTTCACCTATTGATTTTCAGTGAACAAGCTTGGACAGTACTACTTTAACATCACAGTCGCAATTTTTAGTTTGGTCTGGCAAATAAAGGGGGTTTAATTTAAACTCTATTTTCTTTAGTTCTAAGCAGATGGTCACAGTCAATTACTAAGAAAGTGACGGTTCTGTACAGCTCCAGTGCAAATGAAATGCTTGGAGACAAACCCTGAATGAAACCTCAGTAAGAGTCAGAAGGCATAAGGTACAAATTCAAATAATTCTTCACAAAAAAAAAAAAGTTTTCATGGGCAAGTCAGAAATATCATAAATGGTTAAAACAGACAAAGCTGATTTTCTGCTGACTTTACATACAGACTCTGCCTATACAGTTAAGGGAAGACGGATACAGCTTTGAAGTGCCTCAGTGGAGAACGAGTTCACAGCCAAATGCAAGCAACTGTAGTGTATCATTCAAACTCAGAAGAGGGGAATAATTTATAATTGTTTGTTTTGTTACAATAGACTTCATTTTAACAATACACACTAAAGAGTTGGCCTCTGTCCCATAAAAATTGCAATTTTTTGGAGAACAAACAGTGTAAGTCAAAAGTAAGATTCCAGATAAAGTATTGCAAGCAGTTCTCAACATAAGAAATGTTGATTTCAAAGAGTAAACATGGACACACATGAATCGCAGGATCACAAGCACAGCCAGAATGCTGTTTTAGTGAGCATTACAAGATAGCATAAGAGAAACAGAAGTCGTCTCAGACTTCTTAGACATTGATAGTTTTTAAGAAAGTCTAGAAAGAAATCACAATATTATGGTGCATAAGTCATTAATGTGATCAAAGAATTACCAAAGAACTGAAATGAATTTTCAGTATTTCCTGAAAAGACAGAAACAGAAAATGAGTTATCACTATTCTTACAGCTAAGAAGTGAGATCACATCTGCCAATACACATGAACTGGCTGAACAAAGCAGTAAAACACAGACCAAGAATCTCCAGGTCATACAGCGTACAACTGCCACAGGCAACAACGCCATAAGGTCTTTTGAGATGGGAGTCTGAACAGTTCAAAGTCACTTATGCTGTTCTGCCTCATGGAAAGCTATTCATTCTCCTGCTGTCCAGAAAGCTTTCCCAATTTGTGATATTGAAGAAATTTAATCTCATTTATTTGTTCTTATACCAACATTGTCCTGTAATCTAACATGTCAACATAACACAGCCTTCTACGTATGCTCTCACATGTTACGCTCCCCTCCTAGTTCTAAGTACACTTTTACATACGTTCTGCAGTCCTCTAACCACCTTCATTTCATATCGGTTTGAATTTATAGGTCTTAAAACATAGTGAATCTGAAATGTAGAGAATATTCCAAAAGAGGTTCTACCAAGCATTTTTTACAATGGCATTGCTCCTACGTTGTATTTATACTGCATTGCTTATGAAGTAACCTTTATATTTAAACAGTTTGGAAAACATGAACATTCTTAGAAACAAAAAATATTTTGCACAGAAAGCATAACTCTCTTTAGCCTTTGCTATATTCCTACAGTACTCTTGAAGAACCATTGCCTAGGTCTTCTGTGTACTGCAAAGGGAAGAATTATGACAAATTTCAGTTTGCATTAGAGATCAGAAAGAAGTAAGGAGGCAAGAACCACAGAAATAGTTTAAGTTTTAAAAGCTGAAGAACTACTTTAGCTAGCAAGTTCTTTCTGAGAATGTCTCAGAAACAGAGAAAGGAAAACTTTGAGAGCAGAGATTGTATCTTTAATTAGGCTGAGACGAAATAGATTTATCTCTGCGGGGGACGACGGAGGAGAAAAACAGGTAGGGTTTCAAATATACACGCTGGGTTTCAGGTCTGAGGCAGAATGAGTAAGCTTCAGACTAACAGACGTTGGCAAGAGTTGCCCTAAGAACACCGCACTGTAATTGTTCAAGAGGCAAAGCCAGTTTAAGAAGTTTCTGCTCTTCTCCAGCTTCTTGTTCCCTGCCCAGTGCCACAGTCTGCCACATTCAGCTATTACCTCTGCCAGATAAACGCAGGGCAAAGGGTTTTGGAGTTATCAGGGGGGAATGTTAGCTTGCTTTGCCATTCTTTAGTTTAAAAATTCACCGAATTAGTTTACAGAATCAGAAGCCAGCGGTACCAATGCAGGGAATGTGCACAGTAAATGTCAACGTGCAATTGGGAACATGAAGGCAAGGAGAGAAAGGTGAAGTCAAACACCACTGCTAGGCCACTGGCATATCACAAAAGGGGCATATCCTGTCTCTGACAGTCATCAGACCCTTTAATCAAGCCACGTGACGAGCACAGCAGAAAACTCAGCAGCAGCCCAGTGCAGCTGCAAGACGCAGGCGCGCTCTCACCAGCCGTGGGCAGTGAGGAACTTCAGACAGAATTAACTGCTATGTTTGAGCTTAATGGCCTTCGATGATTTTTCTTCCATATTAACTCACCTAACCATTTTTTAATCACACGGATTTTTAAAAGTGACATCATCCTGTGACAAAGTCAAAGTTTAATCATGGGCATATCTTTGCATTTGTTCTGAACCCACCTCCTGATAATTTAAGGTGAAGAAGTCCCATGTTCCTGTAAGATAACAGGCAGTAAATCATTCCTTCTGCTGTTCACGGATGTATAGATCTCTAACCATACCTCCCTTCCCTCCCCAGCTGTCTTCTTCTAGACCAAAAACTTCTCACTTATTTAATGGTTCGTCATGTAACAGTGGTCTGCAAGCAGCTCACCAGCCTTACTGCCATTCTCTACTTCTTCCTAGTTCCAGCAGACCTTTTTGAGACAGGAGGGCCAGAATAAAACACAGCAAAGATCACATTGCAGCTGCAGAGACACACAAAGCTTCCTCCCTTGTTACTTGCCCTTTCCCAACATGCTTCCCCAATAGGTCGCAATGGTCCCTTGCTGTTTTTCACCCATTTGCTGAGAACTAATCTGATGTTTCCCTTGAACGAGCATAACTCCAAGATGATTCTCCTGAGAACAGGGAGTCCAGAAGCCACGGCTGGGTACATAAGGTCAGAAGAGCTTTGCATTTCATAGCAAGTTTCATGTACCCTTTTATCAGCCAGCCACAACCCATCTGAAGGTCCTCCCACAACTTTCTGTGGCTGCCATGATCTAACAGCAGCAGCAGCGTACTGGTGCCGATATATTCTGTCACACCAGTATTCACCCCTTCTCCAGTCCATTTATAAACGAAGAAATACCAGACCAAGCAGAGGACTCCACACAAGATGTACAGGGGTGGGAGAGAAGGTTTTAGTTGGACATGTGACTCATCCCTACTGAGACTGTGATTTTTATTAATCAAGAAAAATCAAAAGTCACAGTCTGTGGGTCGTGACTGGCTTCTTGTCCTTCAAAACACTTGAAGCACAAATATCAGTGCCTTGTTAGCTTAAAATAACTCATTGGAACCTGTAAAATTGTTTTGAGCCTTGAATCTTCCAGAAGTCTTTGTACAAAGAGGCTAAGGAAACTTGCAGAAAGAGTATGTCCCTTCCAAAGGGAACAAAATCGTGCACAAAACATTAGCTAAACTATCCACCCAATACCATTCACATAGGAATTGCTCAGAAGCACTGTAGAAAATAATGAAGTCAGACTCTTAAAAATGCTATCAATACTTTTGCTAGACATTATTTTTTTAAACTAAATTAACAGTGTTGATAAGTTAACTGCAGAATCCCTTCATCAGCTCTCTCCAATTATCTGAGATGCTGATGCCATTACTAACACAACATTTACCATTGTTTCAGAAGAAAAAGTTGCAGATTAAAAAACACAGCAATTTGTAAAAAGGCGATAAAAAAGTCCAAAACCAAAATGACAGTACTGAGTTGTGAAATACAGCAGAAACATCCTTCTACCTCAGGGCCTGCCTGCACAATATCTCAATCTAAAGCTTGGAACATGAAGCAATATTCAGTACTTTTAAAAAAAATAAAAACCAATGTCGCAAACAGATTTGTGCCATCATCCAATTCAAAAGGTGCATCCAAGAAATAATACTTCAGGAAAACAGCAAAGCTAGAGACAGCATTTTTGCTTCATAATCCAGAGGGCTAAAAATATTTGCTTTATTGTCAGGTTGCAATGGGAAATTCTAAAAGCATCTTAGCTTTTCGATCCCTCACATTCTAAATACTGAGGATCAAGACAGATGTCACACACAAAAGCTGCTTCCTAACGTAGACACAGCTTTCTATCTCCATTACTGCAGTATAAAGTGAGCAGCTACATTTTGGGATTGTAATTCTGTTTCTACTTAATGTATCTTGTGCTACCTTCCAAAAAAATGCATGTTCTCTGCATGTCTTACTGAGCACACCTGTACCTACTCCTCTGCAACACATCTGTAGCTAACTAGACAACAGAAAAGGAAAAAAGCAATTATTTCCTATTTACTGTGTCTTTCCTAATCTAAACCCCCTCTTCTTAGGCAATGGAATCTGGCCCAACAGATACAACCAAAACTCAAAGGCTTAATATAACGCTTCCTTTAGTTATACATCAGTTGTACAAAAATTACTGTCAAGCTAAGCCAAAAATAAGTTAACTGCACAAAATAAGGATACATAAGAATGGTAACCTTTTAATAGAACCCTAGCTTTTCCAAATGGCACTTTTTTAGCGTAATCTGTATCAAGGTATTTAGAGTAAATACTGCAGTTACTATGGGAACGGTAACTCTTGACTCTTGGACAGTTACAAATATAGATAACTTTTGTAAAGCACTGCAGGGAGCATCAAGAATTTTCTAAATCCTCTTTCATTCAAAAAATTCTCAGGAAGATAACACTGCATACATCAATTCAAATGCAACCCCAGATCATCAAATTGAAAAATCATTATATCATTCCACCTCCTTTCGGGAGGATGGGGGGGAGCCTCCTTTGTACACCAAAAAGTCTTGTCAAATCCTCTCCTGACTTTGTTTTGTTAGTGGGGATCCCATGCTCAAATCCCCTTCTAAAATGAATTCATTCATTATTTCAAGCATAACAAATAAATTCTTCAACCTTTTGGGTAGGGGAAGGGGAGAACAGGGGGCAAGTGGAAGAGAAAAATTCTTTTTTCCTTATAGAAGAAAATCACAAATCAGCAGTCATTTCTCCATGTGCCATAGTGGCAGATAGCAGAAGTGGGTAGTGCTCATTAAATCCAACTTTTACCTCACAGGATCCAGTTGGAGCGAGCATGAGTGCTAGAGAGCAAAGGTCCCTGTGTCTTCAGCTGAAGGCAGAATGGGCCACAGATGCACCCGCAGCCCCTCAACTGCAATCTCAGCACAAGACCCCACAGTGACAGCGCTGCGGACTCATGCTCTGCACAAGCATAGACTACCTTTCTCTTTGTTAATGTAACAGACATGCAAAAAGCAACCATAAAACAGCCTCTTCAAAGTCTGCACTGACAAGCAGTGCCATCACATCAGTGCGATGGGTTTTTTTTGTTTTTGTTTTGTTTGTTTTTTTTTTCTTTTTTTAAATGACTGCTAAAGAACTGGAGGGAACCTAAACTAGTAACACTAAAGAATGCTTTGAAACAAAATGCTGACTTATTGCCAACATTAATTTTGGCCTGTATTTTCAACAGGGTCTCACTAACCTAGCTCCAAGCCATTTGTGCCTTGCACATTTTGGATTGAACTCCACTGTACTAGAGTGATCTTACATACAAACTCCAACGCTTAAGTTTCAGTTTTCTGTCTGTTCTTTAATGGTTTTTCCATGGATACTTTTCAGATCTTGTTTTAACTTCCATGTGTTTTAATATTTGTTGTAGCAACATGATAATGAAATACACAAGTCATTGCAATCACATAGCTCTTCCAAAAATATAAGGACAGCATTTATTCCACTTGCAGAGGAGGTACATCCTCAATCTCCAAGCCAAGCTTTATGTTAGGCACTAGGTATATGGCTTGGAAATATAATTTTATAATGGAAATACTGAGAAGCTCTTTGCCATAGCATCGCTAGCAATATAAATACCCAAGATGACAAACAATATCATCATGTGAGCATTCCAGGCCAGCCTATAAATAGCAATTCAGAAAGAACTGGCCTCTCACAACTACAGTGCCTCAGTACATTGTGCATCTGCTAAAAATATCAACTTAAGTATGGTTCAGCAACAGCACGCAATGAAAATAGGTCTGTCTGAATTTTGTGAATTAAACAGCTATTACACACCATATCTCATTTATTAAACTGATGATAATTCACAGGACTCCTGTGATGGACTTCTGAACAAATGTACACTTTGCATGTGAGTGTTAGCAGTATTTGATTTATCCAGGAATATGTGTATTTGCAGTATTTTCCTTGATAATGAAGTCCTACTTCAGAGCTTCTTCAGAAACAGCATGACTAAGTGGCTGTCTTCATATGGCAATCAGAATTCATGATTCAGAAGTTGACTTAGAATTCCAGCAACAAAAGCAATAGAATACATAAAATTATGCAAAGATTCTTAGAGAGAAGTTGCTCATCTACATCTACCTACGCAGATTATAAAAACATACATTCAGAGAAAAATGATTGCTTTGTACAAGAAAATACAGTTTTAATACTGTTAATTATTTTTCCAGAAAAAACAACTGAACAACAGGTTCATATTAATGGTTACATCATGTATTTATACAATAGAGGGAGTGGACACATTCCTCAGGTAGCAGATCAGTAGTACGCAAGGTTTCAGAAACAATCAGGACTTCCTGAGAGATAATGGAAAAGATAATTCATGTATTACTCAGGATAGGCTTACTCATTTTGCTTTGTCAAAAAACGAAGGCATTAGACACCGTTAGGGAAGAAAATGACAATTTACTTGAAAGTATTACTGACTTCAAAGTTTATCAATGGCTGCAAATGTCAATTTTAGCAATTCATATGGATATAGCCAAAGAAAAAACTACTTTTGTGTCTCTGTAGCATGCCTCACTCCACATACTGTCTATACTTCAGCCACTTCTGTTACACTATCCCACGGGTCAACTACTTCATTTACTGTAACAAACCAGTAACAATAAAAAAGCAAGCCAAATGAATGAAGGACGAGAAAAAAAAAAAAAAAAGAAAAGATGGATTTAAACATATGTCTAAAACTCATTATCTTAATTTGCGGTGGCACCTACCAAGCTGCTCCTGGGAGCAACATAACTGCAATCCATTCTCCTTGTATGCGTGTTCCTCAGCTTTGTCATTATCTTTAAAGCCTTAATGGAAATGTGTATGCCAAGCCTTTTACAACTGTTGCAGGCCTGTTACAGATTTCACCTCCGCACAGAAGCGGTAGTAGGAAGAAACACCCCGAATGAGGGTGCAGATGGATGCACATCCCTCAGTAAGCAGCGCGCAACCCCTTTATTGTAAGGCCCAGAACAAGGCCAGGCTGCCACGGCTCAGAAACCAGCTCTGGAGAGATTCCCAGCAAAGCACCAACAGGTGACCAGCAGCACACCACACTACTACAGACACCAATGAGTAACCCAGACCCACAGCTGAGGACCAGTGGGACGGTCAGGGTTAATTAACTGGACATCCAATCAGCACTGCACATGCACCGGAGTGGTGGCACCCCTGCAGAGCTACTGACCTCCTCCTGTTCGCCTCCCTCTCACCTCCACGCAAGAATCGTTGATCTGACTCCCAACCATTATACGTTTTTGAATGCAAGCTGTACGGGTAGAAGTTGCTGTTTAGAGAACTCAAGACTGGGTAACCTTCAGCAAGCAGCTTCTAGAGAGTTTTTAAGAGGAAAAAAAGACAGCAGGGCAAGTCTAGGAAACCATAACTGTGTGTTCCATTTTTTTTAGTCATTAGTAAGTTTTATTTATTTACCATACAGCATTAAAGATTTAAAACTTAACAGACAAGCTATTAAGTGTGAACTGAGGAAAAAAAAAAAGTAACCACAAAAGACATAGAAATCCCTTTAGATCAGTAACAATGCTGAGCCAGAGCCAAATAATTTTACAGCAGGCTGGCACATTTTTATAATCTTCTGCTTAGTTGCAGTTACAGACCTGCTTCAGAAACTCAAATATTGTACAGGTACTAGAAATAAATAGAAAATAATCCCAGATATAATTGGAAACTAAAGCATTCTCAGTGTTTAAGACAACTAATTAAGTCTCTGTGAGGGACAAAGATGTAAGTGTAAATTCTAATTGGTTCTTTTTTTTTTTTGACAGATCCATGCACAGCTTTTAATAGTCTGAAACAGCTATGCTTGTAACTACAGCAGTTGATTACAGATTCTATTTAAAGGAAGTAAATAATAGCAATTTCAAATTGTAGATTTTATTCCTGACTAGCAGGATGGATTTGTGTCCGGTTACCAAAAAGTGCTCTGAAATACAGAGAATGCATGTGAGAGTTTCAGTTTCCAAGTTGCATGTTGAAACAGGAATGTGCTCTTTTGTTCTATTTTTTTCCCCTCATTTAATCATAATGAAGTCAGTTGTGACATTATAACCGTTTCCAGAGCAACAGTCCAGTCAGATGTGATGAACAGAAGATAAGGGTGTGCGCAGGAGAGCTCTGTAACCCACCGGTGTATCGTGATGGGAAATTTAGCATAAACCTCTTTAGGCCAAAGAAACAACTGGATTTGTCCTCTGCTATATGCAAGGACAGAAAGTTTCATACCATGGGATCAGACTTTATATCAACATTAAAGAAATACAAGAGAGTGTTTTTTCCCAAAATATCTGAAAATTATGTGTAAATCATCTGGTCTGTTCCACGGGGAAAATATGTAACACAAAAAAACAAAGCAAAAAAAAGCTCCTGCAACACAGCCCAGACAGTTGCAATAACTTGAATGATAATCCAATGGCTGGCTAGATTCGTCATTCTTCAGTACTTGGCTACCAGATCTCCCAAGAACTTAAAGGCATAATGTTTTATGAAACCAGAGCAGAAAGGGTAAGGTCTAACTAATAACCCTAGATCAAGTCAGGTGTATATACAAACCAGACATTGTCAGAAATACGAGAAAGAGAGGATTGTGCCTTGAAAGGCCGGAACTTAAGCATGAGAAATGCAGCCTGAATTCATCCAGAGATCTACCTAGCCCCATTATCTAGAGACACATCACCTTTGGGGGTTTCACGAGGTGTCTGCAATCTTTCAAAACAGAGAGCTTGAAATGCCATGGGTTAACCGACTCATGTGTCTGTGTCCTGGGGCATGTTACATATATGTATTACATATTAATGATTAACCCACAGCACAGACAACACAAACTGCACAGTCGGCATCATTTAAATATGAGAGACACAGGAGAGGAGCTTTTCTTTCTTATGCTGAAGTAGTACCTCGCAGATGATTAATATTTTCCCGTAAGATTTTCCTCAGAAAAACAGTGATAGAAATACGCTGTAATAATCTCCATCAAAGCATGCACCCTCCTCCTGAAGGAACACCCCCCAGACAAGCTTTTGAAAGAATCATTATCAGTAAAAGCAATTGTTTCCTTATTGGCATCATCTAACTGCTGGCATGAAAGCTAACCAGGAATCCTGCTTCAAAAGCAAACCAGTCTTGAACAATCTTCCAGGCCTTTTCTTCCCATGAGAGCTTTATAATTCAGGTCAAACATAATACTGAATTATGGTAAAAGGGAAGCTCTGTGGAAATGGAGCAAAGCTGTGAAAAACAGTCCTGATTAAGATCCATATAAACAAGTGATGGAACTCACATTTATTTACTATGCTAATCAAAAGCCAGAAAAAAAAAGATTGTTAATTTCTCTGTTTAAAAGGTAGAGAAACAAACGACAGAACTTCAGGAAAACAGAGCTAAGTTCTGAATAGTACAACGAGCAGGGACACAGCATTATTTCTGCTTCTAATGGTATTTCTACTCTATTGTACAGTCTTCCAACGTAGAGAGACACCTAACTACAAACCATACGACTTCAAAAACGGATGAAATTTCATGTGCCATATCATGTCCCAAACCAGCAGGAACTTTAATTTAAAGTCACATTTTATCAATGTCATGTTTTGGGATGAATAACTACAATAGACAAATGACAGCACCCTTGGTAAACTTGCTATTTTATAGAATCATAGAATGGTTAGAGCTGGAAGGGACCTTAAAGATCACCTAGTTCCAAGCCCCCTGCCATGGGCAGGGACACCTCCCACTAGACCAGGTTACTCAAAGCCCCATCCAGCCTGGCCTTGAACACTTCCAGGGGTGGGGCATCCACAGCTTCCCTGGGCAACCTGTTCCAGTGCCTCACCACCCTCGCAGTAAAGAATTTCTTCCTAATATCTGGTATAAATCTACCCTCTTTCAGTTTAAACTGTTACCCCTCGTCCTATTGCTCCACTCTTTCCTATAGGCCCCCTTTAGGTACTGGAAGGCTGCANGCTCCAGCCCTCAGATTATCTTTGTGGCTCTCTGCTGGACCTGTTCCAACAGGTCCATGTCCTTCTTGTGCTGAAGACTCCAGAGGCTGGACACAGTACTCCAGGCGGGGTCTCACCAGAGCAGAGGGGCAGAATCACCTCCCTTGACCTGCTGGTGACTAATTTTCAATAGAAATAAAATCCATCCAATGCTAGTCCTAGAGAGCAATTTAGTATATCTAAAGTAAACCTATCATTACTGTGATATGAGCAGCTAGCTCCTAGCCCTTTCAGAGAGGCATATAAGCAAACAACTGAAAGAGCAATTTTGGAAATATATGCTTTAATTTGGGGAGACAGTAGCAGGGAAAAGAATACAGGAAGATCTGGGTGAATCACAGAATGATAGCAGTTGGAAGGGACCTTCGGAGATCACCTAGTCCAACACCCTGCTGAAGCAGGTTCACCTAGACCAGGTTGCACACACACACCTGCGTCCAGGCAGGTTTTGAATATCTCCAGAGAAGGAGACTCCACAACCTCTCTGGCCAGCCTGTTCTAGTGTCATCCCCAAAGTAAGGAAGTTTTTCCTCATGGCCAGATGGAACTTCGCGTTGTTCCAGTTTGTGCCCATTGC
>VYZM01018748.1:9626-26119 GCA_013398915.1 Dromas ardeola | reverse complement strand
TTCAGGAGCACGGTGCAGGAACATGGTGTGGGACCGCAGTTTGGGATCACGGTGCAAGAATGTGGTAGCAGGAACATGGCGCAAGGATGCGATGTGGGAACATAGTTTGGGAGCGTGCTGCAGGAATGCGGTGCGGGAACATGGTGTGGGACCATGGTTTGGGAGTGCAGTGCAGGAACACAGTAGCAGGAATGTGGTGCAAGGATGTGATGTGGGAACGCAGTTCGGGAGTGCGGTGCAGGAGTACGGTGCAGGAATGTGGTAGCAGGAGCACAGTGAAGGAATGCGATGTGGGACCGTGGTTTGGGAGCGCGGTGCAGGAATCCGGTGTGGGAGCACAGTGTGCAAACATGATTTCAGGAGCACGGTGCAGGAACATGGTGTGGGACCGTGGTTTGGGAGCTCGGTGCAGGAACACAGTAGCAGGAACGTGGCGCAAGGATGCGATGTGGGAAGGCAGTTTGGGAGCGTGCTGCAGGAATCCGGTGCGGGAGCACGGTGCAGAAACACAGTGCAGGAACGTGGTAGCAGGAATGTGGTGCAAGGATGCGATGTGGGAACGCGATTAGGGAGGGTGCTGCAGGAATTAGGTGCAGGAGCACGGTGTGGGAACGCGGTGCAGGAACATGGCGCAGGAACGTGGTAGCAGGAACATGGTGCAAGGATGTGATGTGGGAACGCAGTTTGGGATCATGCAGCAGGAAGCTGGTGCGGGAGCATGGTGCAGGAATGTGGTTTGGGAGGACGATGCAGGAACACGGTGTGGGGGCACGGTGCAGGGACGCGGTAGCAGGAACACGGTGCAAGGATGCGATGTGGGAATGCGGTTTGAGAGTGTGCTGCAGGAATCCGGTGCAGGAGCACAGTGTGGGACTGTGGTTTGGGAGCACAGTGCAGGAACGCAGTGTAAGAATGCAATGTGGGAACATAGTTTGGGATCATGCTGCAGGATTCTGGTGCGGGACATGGTGTGGGACTGTGGTTTGGGAGCACGGTGCAGGAACACGGTAGCAGGAATGCAGTGCAAGAATCTGGTGTGGGAACGTGGGTTGGGAACATGCTGCAGGAATCTGGGGTTGGAGCACGGTGCGGGAGCGAGCATCGTGTGGGAACAGAGTGCAGGAAGAGCGTGGAGCAGCACGGTGGCAGGAACACAGTGCAGGAATGCAATATGGGAACACGGTTTGGGAATGTGCTGCAGGAACACAGTGCGGGAGCATGGTGAGGGAATCCAGTACAGGAGGATGGTGTGGGAATGTGGTGTGGGAATGCGTTGCAGGAGCGTGCTGCAAGAACATAGTGCGGGAGCGGGGTGCAGAAACATGGTGCGGGAACGCGGTGCGGGAGCATGGTGTGGGAATGTGGTGTGGGAGCGCGGTGCAGGAGCACAGCACAGGAATACAGTACTGGAGCGTGGTGCGGGAACACAGTGCCGGAGCATGGTGTGGGAGTGCAGTACAGGAATGCGGTGCGAGGACATGGTGTGGGAGTGAGGTGTGGGAATGCGGCACAGGAGCACGGTGCGGGAGTGTGCTGTGGGAGCGTGGTATGGGGAATGTGGTGCAGGAGCACTGGGAGACTGGCACTTGCCTCCCTCAGGGGACCGTCAGGAGGAGGCTGTTTCGAGGACAGAGCGTGTGATTTTCTGCTTGCGTCTGCGCTGGCCGGCTTTGCTCTCTGGATCCGCCAGGCAGGTTTGACATGTCTCCCACTGGGGAGCTGCAGGGGAGGGATGTCCCCAGGTCCCGCCACCGCCGCCTGGGAGACGTGAGCCAGGCACGACGCACGCACACGCCCGGCTTCAAAATGGTGCTGCCGACAGGGCGAGCATCCTCCTTCCTGCATCCTCCGGGAGCGCGGGGCCAGGGCGGGCTCCCTGTGGACGGCGGCCACAGGGCTCGGAGCTGCTAAACCCCTAATCCTCTTAGGGGCTCGCTGCCACGCCGGCTCGTGATGGGGCCCCAGCACGTCTGCTGCCTGCGCTGCCGGGCTCTGGGTTTAATGGGGTGGGGACAGGTCCTGGTCCCCCCTCTGCTCAGCACTGGGATGGGGCAGCTGGAGCCTTGGCAGGAGCTCAGGGACCATCCTCTTCCTCGGCTCCGTTTGTCCTCGTCTGGAGCGCAGGCTGGTGTTTTGTCCCTCTTTCCCACTGCAGAGCCCTGGGCAGCCCTCTCCGGCCAGCTGGAAATAGGGGATAATGGATGGAAATAGGGGATAATAAAAGCAAGTAGAGAATAAGAAATGGCAATAAGGAATAAAACATGGAAATGAAAAATAATTAATGGAAATGAGGAATCAGAAGTGGAAATGAGGAATAATAATAGAAACCTGGTGTTTCGTCTCCCCTGGAAGAGGCTCAGCAGGGTATGTGCGCCGTAACCCTCCAAGGTCTGAGGGGTGTCCCCTCCTGCTCGTCACCAAAGCCCAGTGGGCCACCACCACCCTGCAGCGCCAGCACCCCCGAGCCCAGGGCTGGGGACACCGGGCTGGATGCTGCCCCAGGGCTGGGATCCGCTCTGCGCGTGGAGGTTGTTGTCCCCCGGGGGGAGACAGGGGCGTTGGGGGACAGTTTGCATGTGGCAGTGGCAGTGGTGGCATCCAGCTGTTGTCACTCTTCCCAGCAGCCCCTGGCCAGAAGGTTCCGCTGCTGCGGGGGTGGCTGCGGTCCCCCACCAATGCGGTGAGCTGGGATGGGGCTGTGTCCCGTGGGATCAGGGGGACAACGGTGACATCTCCCCAGCCACCCTGCGGGGTGTGCGGGGAGAAGGGTGGCAGGGTGGGTCCCAGCCGCTGGTGGCTTTTTCTGCTTTTGGTGGTGCGCTTTCCTTAAAAAAAAAGGAAGAAAGAAGGCAACCAAAGGGAAAAACCCCATCCATGGGGCTGCCAGCAGCTGCGTCCCGGCAGGGGACAGGCAGGAGCAGCGCTTTGTCCCTGCGAGGTGGCCGCAGCTGGCACCGTGGCCGGGGGAGTGTGTGTCTGTCGCAGCCGGGGGATGGGGATGGGGAGAGGGACGGGGATGGGTCAGGATCAGCGTCAGGGTCAGGACTAGGGTTAAGGTTAGTGTGAAGGTTAGGGTCAAGGTTTGGGTCAGGATCAGCATCAGGGTTAGAGTTAGGGTTAAGGTTAGTGTCCTGGTCAGGATAAAGGTCAGGGTCAGGATTAGGGTTAAGGTCAGGGTCAGGGTCATGGTTAGGTCTGTGAGTGTAACGGGGCCACCCGGAGCAGACCACACTCTGCTGTGCCCTGAACACATCATTTATTTCATTTTATTTATGTATTTTATTTACTTTATTTAGTTGATTTAGGTCATTTCAGTAGATAGGAAGAAGCGGGGATGCTTGTCCCAGCCCAGACCCGCACTTGGTACCCAACCTTCGGGAGAATTACTGCGCCCAGTCCATAAGGGGCCATAATATTTATCTCCACGGGGTGGAAAAAGGGAGGAGAAATCACTAAGTGGCCGTAAAATGTTTTGAAGAGCTTCTCTGCAAAGCGCTTTCATTTTTTATTTTTATTTATTTACCTGTTCTGTGGGCGGCCGAGCCAGCGGGAGCTCGCGCCCTCGCCTCGAGGCTGCGGGGCGATGGGGACACGCGTGTGTTTTCCAGACTTGGCTCAATATGGGGATTTTTTTGCCATCAGGAATAAAACAGGCGTTTGCAGCCGCGTGCGGAATGGCACGGCTGGGTTCCCAAATGGCACGGCTGGCGACGGGGGGACGCCGGGGGGGACGGTGTCAGGTGTGGTTTTTCCTCCTGGTCCTTTCCGAGCATCCCAAGGGGTATCCCCCATCCCGGGGGACAGCGGTGGGATTTTGGGCTGGACATCGCTTTGGTGGCTCTTGGGGCAGATGCTTTTCCAAGCACCAGGACATCTGTGGGTAAATATAAAGCCTTTAAACACTGAGGTTTTATTCTCTGAGCAGCAAGAATGTTCTGCAAGAAATAAGGACGTTTTATTCTGCTCCTGCTAAATAAGGACGGAGGGAATAAAAGCACCACACGGGTTTTTTCCAATGGGATTTACAGGGGGGGAAAAACATGCCTTAAATAGCTGGGTTCCACGTCTGCACTTTGGGGTGCCGGCGGCTCTCCGTCGGCAGACCCCCCCCTGGGATTTCGGCTTTGCCGAGCGACGCCGTGCCCCTGGGCTGGTGCCGGCAGCATCGCCGCAGCCCTGGGGATATTTTTATCATCCTCGCAAGGCGGCAGCGCTGACAAACCGAAATATTCATGGAGCGGGCTGAAGCTTTCGTCCCCGCAGCCAGCAGCCTCGGGGCCCTGCACTTTGCGGGGGCTTCGCCGTGATTTTGAAATCAGGATCACAGCGTGGTCAGGATGCGCCCCCGGGGTGGGTTGGCCTCTGCCGGGGATGCACCGGCAGCAAGGAGCAAAGGGCCCTGAGCATCCCGTGCCGAAGGGCTGCCAATGCAGAGAGCTCGCAGCCGGGAAAAGGGGCAGGAGATGAGGAAAAGAGGTTTTTCTGCCCTTAAAACACTGTCCCCCATTTTGCTTTGATTCCATTTGGTTTTCCCAGCGGTGTGCAGACGGATGGAGGTACGCTGGACCAGCCTTCCCCGCTCATTTCATCCTGCTTTTCCAGCTGGAAGAGCTGCCAGGGGCTGAGCCCTGGCACTGCTGGGCGGGCATTGCTGCCCTTAGCCGTGGGTTTGGGACATGGGGATCGTCACTCCGGGTCACCTGCTGGGGCAGGATGAGCCCAGGATGTGCTGGAGGAGGTGCCGGCGGGGCTGTCTCACTGCGTCTCGCTGGATGCTGCAGCTCAGCGTCGTCTCCCTGGGGGATTTGAGCAGCGATTTGAGGATATAAATGTTTGATGTTTCATTTCTCGCCTGCTAAAAAGGCACCGGGAAAAATCTGCAGCTCCCTTTGGCCTTGGCCGGATCCTGGTTACGAGCTGCCGGGCTGCGTGTCCCCGGGGATGCGGTGGCGAGGAGAGCTCAGACGGCGGCAGAAGCTGGGGATGGCGTGGTCCTTGCCCCAGCATCCAGCTTGGACTGCGATGCCCGGTGCTTCCAGGGGTTACCTGGATGACACCCGAGGGGCTTTTTCCTCCCTCCGGCACACGCCATGGATGCTCAGCACCTTATCCAAGTTGCGTGGTTGAACCTCACCTCGCAAACCTCACCTCTGGGCTTTGGGGGCTTGAGGACCTTAAATTTTCCCGTGGGAACCAGCCCCCCCCTGGCTGGTGTGGTGGCACCGGAGGGAAGTGGGGGCAGGACCGGGATGGAGCCGGGCACCATCCCCGAGCCCGTGCGGGGGTGGCAGAGCAGACCCGTCCGTGGGAGTTAATGCTCCCGGCATGGGATGGCCTTGGACAGGTTCTTTCCTCCCTCTGCCTGCGCTGGGCTGCGCAGAGGCTGTTTTTAGGCAAGAGCAAACAAAAATCACAGGAACTGGCCAGAGTCAGCGATTAAATAGCAATGAAATATTTATGGGCGCACTGTAGCGAGGGGGTGGCCAGGGATGGGGGGGAACGGGGTGTTTGGTGGGCAAGGGGGTGGCCAGGAATGGGGGGGAACGGGGTGTATGGTGGGCAAGGGGGTCCTTGGGGCATCGTGGACACAGTGTCGCCGGAGACGCATCCTTGCTCCTGCCTGTCCCCATTCTGGGTGAAGAGCTCGCCCGTGAGCGGCGAGCGATGGATTTTCCCCTTAGCAGAGAATATTGCCACAAAATCCCCGTCGTGCTTTGAGTTTTGCTGGCTCAGGGTCAAATCCAAGGCTGGGAGCTCCTTGTCTTGGGTGGTTTGAGCATCAGAGGGGGACAGCGGTGGGGACACTGCGGGTGCTGGTGATGGATGGTCCAGCCCCATGGAGACGTCTGGCATCGGGAGATGCTCCAGGGAAGCGCCGGCTTTGCTGTAGCTCCCTAGGTCAAGACGCTGGCAGCTCATGTAGTATTTATTTGGAAATCAACTTAATTTGCTTGATTGGTGTTGATTTCTGCTGGCAGCAATTAGTTTTCGCAGAAGTGAACGCCCAACCAAATTGTAGCGGCATCCCCTGCCCGTTTGTTTTTAACTCGCTGTATTAATTGTCCTTTTTCTCCCAGGGACACACACGAGTGTCTGGGTGCTGGCTGAGGTGGAGGGTTGCCTGGATTTGTGCTGAGAAAACCAGCTCCAGGGTGGAAATCTGGAGGGGAAGGGGAGGAGCAGGCTTTTATTTGCCTAAAGGAAAGATGTTAGAAAGCGTTGAAAGCCAGTATTCCTGGCTACCTTTCCAAAGGATGCTCCCGCAGGATGCATGTAACTCATAAGGCGTGAAGTTTTGAGGGATTAGGGACCAGCCATGGAAATTGAGGGGGTCCCTGCACCCCTCTTTTTGGTGCTGTTGGTTGCTGAAGCCACCTCGCATGAGCAAAAGCCACCGTCTCCGGTTCCCTGGGGGAGGTCGTGTCCCAGCGCGGGAGCCCTGGCTGCATCCCCCTTGCAAGACACGGGGATGGAAATACCCATGGCAAAATGAACGGGTGGAAAGACTTGCCCAAAGCTGATACTGGTTTAAACTGGCGCACAGAGGAGATGCTTCACTGGTGCCACCAGCCGCCTGCCCTGACGGCTGGGCCGTGGGATGCCGCAGACGATGGGTAGCCCCTTCCCAGGGCTCTGCTGCACGTGTCAGACCCTTGAGCATCACTCGTGGGTCCGGGGTTATGGGGTAAGCACAGATGGGACCTGAACCCTGTGAGGAAGGGGGGTCCGATGTAGCCCCCCAGCTGCCCTAGGATGTGGGAGCCTGTGTCCCTGTGTCCCCCACTGCCGTGGGGGCTCTGGCACCCCCAGGAATTCCTTCGGGCACGATAGTGATTTGGGAAGGAGGTGGGTTTGTGCAGGCAGGAGCTCGGCTGCCTCCTGCACGGGCAGGGAGCAGGTCCCGGGGTCTCCTGGGCTGGAGGTGGCCGTCACCGCTCCGGCAGAGCCTGCGGTCAGGGGTCTCTGCGACCCCTCGGGCAGCGGCATCCCCGCTCGGCTCTGCCTGCTGGTACGGAGCTGGGGCAAGGAGCAGGGCTGGGGGTGCCAGGAGGGACTGGGGATTCTGGGATGGACTGGGGCATGCCAGGAAGGGCTGGGTGGTGCTGGGGATGAACTGGGCAGGTGCTGGGGAGGAACTGGGGGCTGCCAGGGATGAGCAGAGGTGTGCCTGGAAGGGCTGGGGGTACTGGGGTGGACTGGGGATGCGGGGGAGGAACTGGTGTGTGCTGGGGATGGGCAGAGGTGTGCCTGGAGGGGCTGGGGGATGCCAGGAGGAGCTAGGGGATTCCTTGGATGGCAGCAAGAAGCCAGGCTGGAACAGGGAAAGCGTCTGCTGGAGCCAGACACGTTTCCCAGCACTGATCACATCCAAACTGGTTCCTCTTGATGCTGTTAATGGTTTTCCCTGGGGCTGGGAAGCCGAGGTAAGAGGCTCAGGCGAGACACAGGGACTCACAGCCGTCCTCGAGTGGATGCTGTTTGGAGCACGATATGGGGAAGGAGAAGCAAGCACAAAGGTGAAGAGGAGGGGCTCGGGGAGGGGCTCAGGGCTGAGCCCGCTGACGATGCTTTGCCAAAACCCTCAGAGAGATGCTGCCATCCCTCCCCTAGAAAAGGCAGCGGGGATAATACTTCTCTATCCCCACTGTGTGCTCCAGGGAAATTCCTGGGTCCTGGGGAGGTGGCACCGGGATCTCCTTGAGCATCTCTGAGTGCCAGCCAGAGCTCAGCACCCAAAAAACACCCCCTAGGCAGGATGGAACCTGGGGCATGCAGGAGAGTCTCCATCTCCCCGGCTGCTCCCTGGCAGGACGTGCCTTGCTGGCATTTTGCTGCCGAGCATCTCTTGTTGCAGGTTCGCAGGGTGGCTCATAAAACCCTATAAGCTCCTGTAAAACCGTATTAACTTTAGGCTGAGACTTTGGAAACATAACGGATATAATGGGATTTTTCCCAGTGGCATTAGCAGCATGGAGCTGTAACACAATGCAATGTCAGCAGAGTCGGATGATGTTTTTTAGTCTTTACAAATAAAATGGCCATGTGGAGCAGCTTGGGCTGGGCTTGCTGTGGGTTTGGATCTGCCGCTCGGTTCTTGCACTCCTGGATATAATTTACTGGTTCTGGAATGCTGCCGGTGGGAGCAAGTCCAGAGACAAGGGGAATTATTTGTATTTTTTTGGTGCATGCTGGAAAGTTAATAAGCAGCTTTCGGTGGGGTGGCGGGGAATCAGCAGAGATGCGTTGTCAGCAGAACCGTGTGTACGTGCAGGAGCAGGATCTGTCCCACTTGCAGCTCTACACCGCTTTCCATGGAGCTGCAGCCGGGTCGCTGCCCCGGTACATCCGTGGGGCCGGGCCCTTTGTCCCGGCTGCCGGCAGCATCCACCCGTAGGGTCCAGGTGCCCCAAGGCAGATGTGTCCCTGGCGTTGGCTTTGCAAAAAGACCCCGTGGTGGCTTTTGGGGTCGGGTTTTACCCAGTTCTGCACGACAAGGCGCGGGTGCAGGGCGATGCCTGGCCCCGGATGCCGGTGCTCGGCACTGGCAGGACGTGGTACCTGGAGAGTGATGCTGTTCCACCGCAGCCCTGCCCCGTGCCTGTGCCATCACCGGAGGCTGTAGCCTGTCCGCAAGGCCACACGGAGACCCCCATCCCCATCGCAAGCCGGAGGGGAGGAGAAAGCATCCCGGCTCCCGGAGATGCCAAAACCAGGCAGGGAAACCTGTGCTCCTGTGGCATGCCCATCGCTCTGCCACGTCTCCAGGCAGCTGTGTTGAGTGGCTCCAACAACCTCTTTGCATATTCCTACCCATAAAACGCTTCAGCCTTTTTCCCCCCCTGCTCTTTAAAGCCAAATTAATCGCTGGCAGGCTCCCCAACCTGCTTCAGCGTCCCGGGACGTGGCGGGGCTGGTGCGGGTGTCTGTGCCGGGGCTGTGGTTGAGGGATGCTCTCCGTGAAAGCCACTGAGGTTTCTTGCACTGAGGAAGTGCTCGAAAGCAGAACAAGGCCAGATTTTTTTTGTTATCCTGTTTGAAAGGTTGTTTTCTGCTTCCCCAGTGCACGTTAGAGCGTAGCAGGTGTTGGTTTGTGGCTGCTGGGACCATGGGGTGTGCAAAACCCATCCATCAGCCTGGCTGGAAGAGGGGAAAACGCACTAAAAACATCGCTTTTTGGGGACCATTTTCCCAACGGTGCAGGGACAGGGGGTATTTCTTTCTCTCCCGGCCTTTTTGAAGATTGGAAATGGTTTCTGGGGCGCAGAGCGAGCAGCAGGGATGCACAGCGCCTGCACGTGGGTGCGCGATGCTCGCCTGCATCCCTGCCACCTCCTTCTCCTTCGGGATGCTAAATATATCCCGAGGCGGGGCGGGGAAGGAGGGACGGCCATTGTGTCTGTGCCGGTGGAGATTCGCTGCTTTCTTCCCCGTTTGTGCTAATTCTGCAGCATTGCCAGCCCTGTCTGTAAGCGATAGCGAAGGTGATTTGCAGAAGAGGAGGAGAATCGGAGCAGCCCTTGCTCCCGGGTGGCCAGCGCATCACTTGCGTTTCAGGGAGAAGATATTATAACGCGTTCATTTAAATCCCCATTTTTTTTTTTTTAATTAAAATAAATAGAGGTGTTGATTTTGTTTTTTTTTAAAACCACTGAAATCAGACACTGGGACAACTTTCATAGGCGAGCCAGATTTAATGACGTTAATTTACACTTTTTAAAAGTCTTTGGATGTGGTGTGTTTGCGGATGAGCCCGTGGACCGAGCCCTGCCCTGGCTGACACAGAACCTTGCTCTGCTGGTGCTTATTCCTTTTTTCCACTTTTCCGATAATTCCCTCGGTCTCTCAAAGCTGACAAGCCAGCTCGGGTAGCAGAAAGCAAGCAAGGCTCAGGCAGTAAAGGTATTTTTTTGAAGAAGGATGAGAGCACCGAGCTGTCGTTGTTTGTTAGGAGCCTTTAGGGACTAATTGGCTAAATCACAGCTCTGCCCAAGCGCATCTTGACAGAGGTCATTTTTCAAAGAGANAAAAAAAAAAAAAGAAAAACCCCTAAGAAAATGAATAAATGATCCAGAATGTGATGGTTTAACTAAACCCGAGCAGATCTGGGGAGGAGCGGCCGCGGGGCCTTGGCGGGCAGGATGCTGCGGGGCCGGGGAGGGTCTGCAGCCGGTTTGTGTCTCCTCCTGCATCCCCGGCGCAAAGGGGATGGCAAAGACGGAGGATGACATGAGCTCTGGAGCGGTAAATCCATCTCCGACGTGCAGCGGGGAGGGTTACAGAGAAGCCCCAGGCAGCAGCTGCCGACGCAGATTCCATGGGCTCCGTCAGACCAAAGAGGCTCGGTCGTGCGGAGGGGTTGCGTCCTTGAAATCCGCGGCGCTGAGGGTGCGCCAGGGCCCAGCGCGGCCCACAGAGCTGCTCTCGTGCATAGACGCATCACCTCCCTCTGCAGCACTGCCCGCATCCTCCTGGGAATTTAGCATCCCTGTTTTGCTGGGGATAATGGAAAAATAAGGGGGAGATGAGGAGAGGACCCTAAATTGGTGTGGGACGTGGCACGCTCACAGTGAGCAGTGAAGATGCTCCATCCTTTGCTTGTTTAGGAGACGAGGTGATGGCTGGTGGAACCGGAGCACCTGAAAATCATCGACTGCATCCGATGGAAAAGCGCGTTCAGCCGTGCCTGGTACCGCGTGTGACGGAACCTTCGCCAACGCTTCATGTTCTTTCTTCTCTTGCAGGGCTGAGAAGACGGAGGTTTTGAGCGAAGATCTCCTGCAGGTGAGGTCCGCTGCAGCTGGTCCAACCCGTGCCCAGGGTGCCCTGGCACCCGCCCGGGGGTGGTGGATGCGGCCACAGCTCCATTCTGCCAGTGCCGTGGTATCCCGGGGGATGAGCCGGGCTGGGAGGTGGAGGAGGAGCAGGTTGGGAGCGTGGGAAGCGGCGTTGTCTCCCTCCCAGCCCTTTCCCAGCCTGGTTTTCAGGTCAGCTGGAATCGGATCCAGACTTGCCTCCGCCAGAATGGCAACCTGATACCGGCTGGATTGTGGTCTCCCCTCTCTGGGGACATGTGACAGCAGGGGACACTCCCCAGGGCTGATGGGTTGTGCGACTTCAGCAAAACAGCTGGAGCCAAAACCGTCCCGTGGTGCCTTGGAGCACGGGCTGCCATGCTGGGGTGACAGTCCCTTGGCGACATCTCCTCTTCGGTGCTTTCTGCTCCAGGAGTGTTCCCCGGGGAGGGAGGCGGCGGAGGAAGTGCCAGCAAAGCGCCATGAGTTCACAAACCCATCGCTGAATTCATGAGGTTTCTAACTCCATCCCTGGTAACTGGGGCGCTGGTGGGCAAAGCAGCCCCCCTCCTCCATCACGGCGCGGGCATCCCCGGCGTCAGCCTGGCTGCTGGCAGATCCGCTTTCAAAACCTCTTTTGGGGGTAAACTGATGTATTTACACCTTCCAGCTTGGGAACTGGGTCTGTGCCATCGCTGGCAGGTGGCAGGTTCTGCAGAAACAGCCAGAGAATCGCTGGGCAAGGATGCTGGTGGCGGCAGGCAGCGACCTGCAGGTGACAGGGTGATCTTCAGCTCTTGCGGGCCACCGTGTCCTGCCGACATGTTGCCCTCGCCGGGACCTAATGATGCTGCTCCGGCTTTAGCAAGAGCCATGTGTTAGCCAAAAATGTGAGGAGGGTTTGTTTGAGGGAGCTGTCACTAAAGGGGTAAGGCAAAACCGTTTGTGAATGTCCCAGCTGGGCACATCGCTTCATCCCTCCTGCGGCCTCTCGCTGCTCTACCGGCGATTTCGCAGCCGTTTCCATCGTGGCTGAGACCAGCCCGACCCGTGCAGGGAGGGAGCGAGGTTTGTCTCTGGTTCCACTGGCACCAGGTGAGAAATCACTGTGGAAGCGGCTGCGGGGGCTCCCAGGGCGTTGGGGGGTTGGTTTGCTGTTGGGCAGCGCCGTCCTCATGGTACGCACCTCTGCCAGTCAGTCTCTAGCCTTTGGGATTTGGGTCTTTTTTCCCCTTTCTTCGCCACCAGTGCTGGTGGCCGGGCTGGGCAGGGTTCAGCGGTGACATGCCCCGCTGTCCCCAGGGGCGGGCAGCCCCGGTAGGACGGCACAGAGGGGAGCTGAGCGCTCCCCACCACCAGCAGCCAAAGGGAACATCAATAACGAGCCTTTTTTATTTGTTCTATTTTAATTTTTGGCGTTTTTTTCTTGCCAGCGCTGAGGTCTCCATGGCTCCTTGGCACCCAGAGCCGGACCCTGCTCTTACAGCCGTCCGGTGGCATCCTGGCGCTAGCTGGCATCTGCGCTGGCACCGGCGAGGTCGGGCTTGGCTCTGGCAACGCTGCACGGGAGATTTTCACGCCTTTTGGAAAGGCGGATGGTTTTGCAGGGAGGGTTCTGCCTGGTCTGGGTGTCTGCCACCGAGTCGGGGGCCTTGGCAGGGGTCTTTCTCCAGGGCTGGCGGGGAACTCGAACCCTTGGGGGTGTCATATCGAATTGCCTCCAGTTTGGCTCATCCATATGGGTGTGCGCTCAGATACGTGCCCTTCTGACCATCCTACTCCTTCCTTGCAACATATACACCGACGTGTGTGTGTATATATATATATAAAAAAAATAAAAATAATATATATAATTATATATGTTATTAAAATAGTATTTATATATAAAAATAATAGATCTCTGTGGTGCCTGGCTGAGGCAGAGCATCCTCTGCCATCCCTGCGGTGGCACCCGTGAGGTACCTCCTGCCTCGAGGACTCGCACGCTGGAGCAGCTCCGCTCTTCTCTCCCTTCCCCAGGGCAGGGAGTCAATCTTTTTTTCCCAGGTTATTTCTTTTTATTCCAGATTATTTCCTGAGATTTTGAGCTTTAGGGAATATTTCTTTTTTTCCCAGATTGTTTCCCAAGATGTTGGGACTCCCGTGTTTTCCCCGAGTCTCTCGGCTATGCTTTTCAGCAGATCTTGTTTGCTTACATTCAGTGACTCATCTCGCTGGGGTTTGGGATGAAATTCTTAATTTAATCAATGCATAGGCAAATAAGGCCATTTGCAGCCCTGGGTTGGAGCTGTGGCCAGTTTGTGGATGGGGACAGACACCTCCTGCCCTGGCCGTGGGACACAAGGGCTTTGGAGGCTGCTGTGGATGCGGCCCCCAGCCTTTCTCGGGGGGGTTGAGATGGGGCAGCATCAGCCTGGTGACACCTTCTCCTGCTGAAAGCATCCCTGCCCTCGGACGGGGTTGGGCTCCACGGCTGTTGCATCCGATACAGCAGCAATTAAAATGGCTTTGATTGAAAAAGTAAGAAGTCCCTTACGTGCCTGGGCGGGGGGTGCGGGACCAGGCAGGATGCCCCGGTGAGGGCCACCGCTGCATCCGCAGGTGGAGAAGCGCCTGGAGCTGGTGAAGCAGGTCTCCCACAGCACCCACAAGAAGCTGACGGCATGTCTGCAGGGCCAGCAAGGCGTGGACGCCGACAAGCGCTCGGTGAGGCCGTGGCGGGGCTCTGAGGATTCCGGGAAGGGGGGCCGCCGGCGCTGGCGGGGTGGGAAACGCAGCCCTCTCTTTGCAGAAGAAGCTGCCGCTGACGACGCTGGCGCAGTGCTTGATGGAGGGATCGGCCGTGCTGGGTGACGACTCCCTGCTGGGGTAAGGGGGGGCTGGGTCCCCCCCACCCCGGCACTGACGCAGCCGGGATAATGCTGGGATGCTGCTGCCGGGAATTGCTGCAGTTCCTTATCGAAGATGCTGGATAACGGGGGGGTTCACAGCAGTGTGGGAGGGGCTGGGATGCTGGTGTGATCTCGGTAGTCCAGGGTTTTCCTTTATTCTTCTCCTCCTTGCGATGAGCTGGGGTCCTTTAGTCATGCAGTATACAATGTAAAATATCTCTCTCTCTCTCAAGAAAGTCTGTCCAATTTCAGACTATAATCAGTGCAATAGTTAGGGAATGAGATTTTCCTAACGCTCACGGTCCCCGTGCTGCCACCCTCCCTCCAGCCCTCAGCCAAGGGAGGGCTGTCCCACCCCACTGCCGAGACCCCCAGGGCTTTGGGTGCCCGTCGCCCACCCCGGTGGGCGCAGGGTGGCTGCCCGTGACCTCCCCGGCCCCCGCGGCGCCCAGCCCTGCCGCTGCCCTTGCAGGAAGATGCTGCGGCTGTGCGGGGAGGCGGAGGACAAGCTGGCTCAGGAGCTCATCCACTTCGAGCTGCAGGTGGAGAGGGACGTCATCGAGCCCCTCTTCGTGCTGGCCGAGGTGAGCGGCGGCTGGGGACGGCCTCGGGGCCAGGTGTCACCGCGCCGGGGACTTGCATCCCGAAAAAGCCTGGGGTTCGCTGCTTTGGTGGCATATTTAGCTCCTGGCCCCTGTGAAGGACCTTCCCCCTTCGAGATGTTTGCTAATTGCTTTAATTGGCAGGTGCTATTTGCATGTTCAGCTGGGCTGGCTGCTGGGACAGGTCCCTGCTCTTGCTCTTCTCTGCCTCTCCTGAAGGCAGAGGCGTTAACTCTCTTATTTCTGACCCATTTTTCCAAGCTCCAAACACATACCGTTGTTCTTTGGGCTATTTTTTTCCCCTTCCTTTCCCTCCCTGCTGCCAACTTTCTTTTTCAATTTTACCCAATGCTTTTTTTTACCCCCTTTGACATCTTGCAGGGTGTCCTGGGCTTGGTTCTGGTTTTACCTCCCCTGGCAGAAACAGCAAGAGCTTTATCACACTGCTGGTGTTACTGGGATGGGCGAGCAGGGCTGCCCCACAGCTTTATTTTGCCAAGTCCCTTGGCAAACAGTGCCCATGCGTGGGAAGCTTTGCGTTACCATCCCCAAAAGCCCTTCTCCTGCCTTCAGCCAGCTCCCCAGCGCAGGAGGCCGGGATCCCCCGAGGATGCTCCTCTCAGGGATGCGGGTTCTGCCCTCGGGGCTGGCGGGGGGTGGCACAGCCTGGGTGGGGACACAGAGGAGGGACGGGCTGTGCCATCTCCCTAGTGATGTTGAAATAAGGAGCTGCATCCTTATCTGCCCGGCTTGCACCAGCCCAAACTCCCAGCGTCGCAGTCCCGACGCCTCTCCAGGGATGTTTATCTCCTCCTGTTCCTGTCTGTTGCTGCAGGTGGAAATCCCGAATATCCAAAAACAGAGGAAGCACTTGGCGAAGCTCGTGCTGGACATGGACTCCTCCAGGACGCGGTAGGAAGCGGCTTCGAAGCTGCTTTATAAAAAAATAAAAATTCCCAAGCGATGGGCAGTGCCGGGGAGGACACGTCCCGGAGCCCTGGTGCCGCAGCTCCCTTGGGACAATAAGTCTGGGCCGTGTCACTGTGTGCCACTCTGCAGTGAGCCAAGATTTGTGCTCTTATCTGCAGAATACGTAGATCCCTTTTTGTTGCCTGTCCTCTGCAGAAAAGAGGGTTTTTTTCTGGCACAAATCTTTATTTTTTTCCTCTTTTCCCTATCTTGGTGACTTGTTAGATGATGGCAAAGAGCTGGGTGCTCCTGGCGCTGTAGAGCAGCGCAGGGGGGGATGTGGGATGTCCTTTGGGATCGTCCCATGTCCCAGACGCTGCGGTGGGACTCAGCCTTGGCTTTTGCCTGGGGCTGTTTGCAACTGTTTAAAAAATAGCTGGAGTTGGCCAAACCCCACACAACGTCATGGTGTGCCCCAGGGAGAGGTCTGGGAGGTGTCTGTATTCCCAACACCACGTCCAGGCTCTCCCATCACCTTCCTCTCTCCACCCACCTGGATGAAGCTCATTCTCCCGCTGAAAGTAATTGCTTAATCAGAGCCGAGTGTGCACAGGCTGTTGTGGGGACTGGGGATGTTTGGGGTTGGGAATGGATGCTGCATCCCAGCCTGGCTTGGGACGGTCTCCGTGGTGCCCAGCCCTGGGGACTGCAGTGGGTTTGGCCGAGGGGGTTCCCTGGACTGCCCTCCAAGTCCGCTGGGATCCTTCCCCGGCTCCGCGCGGGTCCCAGTCCCCCCCGGGCCAGCTCTGCCCTTTCTCTGCAGGTGGCAGCAGTCGGTGAAGTCCTCGGGTTTGGCCAGCAACCTGCAGCCCTCGGGTGCCAAAGCCGACGCACTCAGGGAGGAGATGGAGGAGGCGGCCAACAGAGTGGAGATTTGCAGGGTACCCGGGGGGGGGTTGCTCCTTGCTGGGGTGGGGGGACCTCGGCATCCTGGGTACCACGGAAAACCTTCAGCCTCACCTCTTACCCTGTTCTTCACCCTCTTCTTACCCCATTGTCCAGGATAAACCCTCCTGGGCTGGTCCCCGTGCCCAAAGACAGCCTGGTGGCAGTGGGTGATGCTCACCAGCCAAGCAGGACGTCCCTGGTTCCTGTGTCCCCATCCTCCGTATCCCACCGGAGTTGGGGAGCATCCCCTTTCCAGGGGACCTGTCCCAGCAGGAGCCGGCGAGCTCAGCACTGAGTGCGCCCAGCCCCGGCACAGAGACCTGCGGGAAGCGCCAGCGTGTGCCGAGGCC
>VYZM01018747.1:174919-198509 GCA_013398915.1 Dromas ardeola | reverse complement strand
TCCAGCACTAACAAATACATTTTATGAGAACTATATCACACTTTGTTCATAAAGCAATGCTCAAGTGAATCAGAAATTTGGGTTGATTATAGGAAGTTGATTCCTCAGCGTAAAATAATTTCCTTCCTTATGCTTTTCTCTAATAACAAAAAAGAAGCAGTTTGACAATCTTGAAAAGTAACTTCCACTCCATGTTCATCATTGCTTTCATTTTTTTCTGATATCATACATTTAAAACTACATCTATGAATGACTGTGTGGACTATACATGGACCTTTGCTCACAAACAGTCCCAACTCATTTCTTTCTTCATCACATTCAGTTTCATATTTGTATAAATATCTATACATTTATTTATGCTGTGTTCTAATTGAAGATTTTCTAGTACATTCACCAGTCTAAAACGAGACTACAAGTTGAACAATACCACTCATCTTCCAGTTTATGTAAATGTATGCACTGTTGCAACCCACACATCTGAAAACATGAGATTATAGATCAGTCTTCTTGCATGCCAGAGGAAAAAAAAAAAAACAGCTTTAAAATACCCTGGCTCATTATTTGAAATAAATGCTATTGTATGGTTCTACAGTGAGAACATCCTGCTTTTATCCCCAGACTTTGATATGTAAGGTTTACTAGCAAAAGCACCCCACTGGTTTTGATTATAATAATCGTATATAGGCAGAGAGACAGACACTTAGACCATTGGACCTAAAGCTATATTAACTTTAGAGATCAAAATCAGTACTTGGAATTGAATACAGAAGAGAGTTTGAAGTCAGTTCACGCATACCAGTAGATCTAACATACTTTTAAAATACTAGTACGGTCAGATTTTGTACCCTGTTCCCAGGATAAGATGCAACTGGAGATAAACATTGCAAAATTAGTCACTAGTCTGGAAACTGTAGTGTCTCTTTGCTGCGGTTCAATGTTGTCTTCAAAGACAGAGTAGTTACAGTGCACTTCAGGAATATCAGACAAAATCGAGAAAAAAACTGCACCATGTTTTCAGGGTATTGCTGAGAAGTCAGGCAGAACACTTCAGTATGTGAGGGTTAATGGACAGCTTAAACCTCCTTTTTTTCCTCTGTCTGGCTGCTGATAGCTTATTTGCAACTGCCCCCTCTTAACTTTCATATAATCTTCATGTGACTGCTGGAGATAGACAGACCGACAAAATGACAGTATTCATATTGATAGTACCGTTAACAAATTTTGAAAACCAAAACTGAATTAGCAATTCTTTCTCAATTTCCTATACTACCTCCTCAGTAATGCTTGGGAAGGAAAGGCAAGGTAAAAGTCATGCTCCTGTAAAATGAAAAAGAAAGCAAAGTGTGAAAAAGCAGGTAAGTATGGAAAAGGAGCAGGCTATACAAAGAAGAAAGATTGATCAGGCTGGCTGCAATATTAGGGAAGGGTAGTCTCCAGCTTGTTGCTGAGGTCAATTATGAAAGGAAAGAAACATCCATGACATAAGTTTACTGTTTTGAATGTCCACTACATCTAGTAGGTAAGCAGGCTCCTGTTTTAGTCTTAAAAAAATGAATTTCCACTGAACTGAAAAAAGCTTTTTTTTAAATGTCACTCTGTTGAGATTAAGAAAAAGTTCTTTATTCTCTCTATCCCCCAAAAAGCTTTTTATATGTTAATCTTCTCTTGAAAACTACAATGAAATAAAAATAAAATAGAGAAAGTGTTTCAAATAAAAATATGCTATAAGATCCTGGGCTTCATCACTTCTGGATTATCAGATCTGCCTATTGCTTTTTGTGGGATGAATTTCATATCCCATAAGACTCTTTGTATATTGGAATGTTCATGATGATTGAATTCTTTCTTAATATTGCACCAAACTTCTTAAAGCTGAATGTAGATTCAAACTATCTGCCCTTAAGGACTCCAATTGGTTACATATAACCATACCTTTTAAACAAAGATTAGAAATAATTTTTATTACTAGTTTTATTTAGCCAAGTTACCTTTGCATGGTATGTTTATATCTAGTTAGACTTACATCTGAAATTGTTGGAAATATCCCTCTGAAGTCCTGTAACAACCTAAGGTGGGAAAACCTTTAAATTTAGTGTATTTAAAGTGTCCTGCAGGTTTCCAGTTTTTAAACTATTTTACATTTTAGCATTTTGTTCACTTCTCCTGGTCACTGATATTCAGAGTTCTCTGCCAATTTATTATGTCTTTGCACAGAAGGGGGGCATCCTTCTCTAAATAATTATATAAGAAATAGATAATAAATACAGATGAAGTGGAGAGCGAACTGTAGGGTTTATTCATATTTTGTAGATACATAAAAACTTGCAAGTATGTATGCGTACTTAAAATATATACCATATTATCATTCCCTTTAGGCAGTCAGGCTGTATGAATTTCTCCAAAGTGATGCAAAGCAACATTTAACCTTACTGGAGTGTATGAGAACAGTATTCTTATTTTGTATTTTATTAGCGTTTGTTCAGGAGGATTTCTTTTCAAGAGTGCTATGCCCATTGTCGTAGGCACAATTCAGATGTGTTGGACAAATACGGTCCTTGTCCCAAATACCTTTTGGTGTAGTTATAATACAGGAGGTGACTAAACAAAATATAGACAAAAAGGGACAGATAGCAGGTAGGAAAAACAAAAAAATGAAGCTGTAGCCAGAAGGATTTTACACTTCAGATCTATTGTGGTGTAAAATCAGATTAAGTTCACTGAAGCTGTGTATTCTAAAGAAATAGTAAATATCTCATGATAGTGTACCGGTAATCAGATATTCAGAATGCTTCACTGAATCTGTCAAGCCCTACTCTTCTTTCTCCCTTGTTTCCCAGAATTTTGGGGGATTATCACCGGCAGTCATACAGGAAAAAGTAACAATTTACAGAGGACAAGTCAGCTGTCATAAGTCCTGAGATAGGTGAAATGGTTTAATATCTGGAAGTGCACCACAAACTGCAGACAAGTTTGTTCTCATCCTAACATGTCCTGCACACGTTTGCAGAAAGTGCCCAGGTTTGCCTGCCCCTGTACTTATTTACTGCTTTTCTGAGGGAGGAAGGGAAAGATGAGTAAGAAGAGACAGCTCCTGCTGATGGCCAGCATGTTCAGGTGTCCCTTCACCCAAGCTGCATCCTTTGGATCTCCTCATCACCCCAGCCATGCTTAAGTGACTCCCAAAGTTTCTTATCCAGCATGGAGATGTGTTTCATGGGAGAGAGAAAAGGAAAGACAGGAATGACAGAAAAGGAAAAGAAGCCAGGTGCAATCTTCCTAGGATTTCTCCCACCCCAGACAGAGAACTTCAGTTCCCACCTCTTTACATTCAAAGTGAGTGAATCAGGCTACGCCAAGGGCTGCTCTGACTTTAGTCCCAGAGAGGAGAGACCTTATACGAGAGGGAATCAGCACAGTAGGTGTCTGCCCTGCCCATCTTTTGCTTTTACTGTAATTTCTTGGTACTGGATTTTGTATGTCTGCTAGCTGAGTGGTCCCTGGCACACAGGACTTTACATCTGAAATCTATTCCCTTTGTGCCACCTGAGCAAAACTTAACAGAACGTTAACAGAAAACACTGCAGAACTTACACGAGCATCTTCTTCTTAGGAGGCCGTGCATGGTACATGTTGTCTTACCCTTTCACTCAGCTGAAACAGGAAATCAGGAAATCAGCCTCAATTTTAGTTTAGAAACAGAGACTTAGCTTAACCTTCATTATGCTTTGATTGTGGAGTATGTTTTATTATTTATAATTTAATTTTATGAGAAGTATTTTCATAGGAATATGTGTAACATAACACTCAAACTAGGTGCTTTAATATTTTCCAGTGCGCAATATGGTGTTGAAAGTTAGCAAAATGCTGGCTGGATCTAGACTGATACTTTCTTGGATAAGCTTCTACCATATGCTTTTATTTAAAGTATTTTTTCTTTTAGGTTAGAGTCATAAAAAGCATGTGAGAAATGTCTTTTTTGGAAAAGAAGTGTTACGCAATTAGAAGATCACAATGCTAGAAATTTAGCATCCTTTAGGAAATGTTTCATGTAAAAGAAGGCAGATACTAAATCTAAAGCTAAAAAAAAAAGGCAAGTCCTACCACCAACTGGAAATGCTGTGTCAATCTACAAGATGTCATCACCAGCACAGCAGATAGAAGCAGCAGTTGTATTGAAGTAAATGACTTTAGTTCCAGGAATGTTAAGCTCTATGTGAACTCTGACTAGCTTCCCAGCATAGATATGAATCTTGTTGAAGGAGTTTGTCCATATTTCCTTCTGATGAAAAAAAAATCAAAATTTGTTTTACAGGGCAGAAAACCTAAAGAAGCCAGAAAAAAGAAGGGCATTAAGTATTCTTTTTATAGTTACTCTTTATTCGTTGTTTGCATTCATGTTCAGAGGACTCCAGGGTATTGAATAGGCTGATCTTTTGTCTGTTTTATATGTGCAAGGGAACCTCTTTCCAGCAGTATTGTTCAACACTTTTCACTGTTTTGGAAAACTTGTTGTAGAAACATCACATGACTAACCCCTTATGTAAAGATTAATATATGCAAAACTGTATTCTTTCTGGAATCACCACTTCCTATGTTTCCTGCTTCCTACCTCTGAGCCTGGAAGCTGCAATGACTGTGACCAAAGGAAACTGAGTACTTATAAATTATTGTACCCGTACATGGAACATCTGAGATTTTATCAGATTCAGGATTTATTGTTGCAAAACTTGTCTATGCTTTTTCTGCTTTAAAATCCCCTTGAGCTATTTCTTTCATAAAAGTGAAAAATTCTAGAAAGACATCTTCATAGAAAAGAGAATTACTAGCCCATTTTTATTACTGTCTTACTCATCTAGGGATCCATACCCATTTTGGAATGACACTTTTACAACTTCCTATCTTGATACTTATGTTATCTTTTTGAAAAGAATTTTTCAAGTGGTTATTTTGCGATTGTAGAGATAGTATTTTAAGGAAGCTGTGCTATCAGACAGTGGGAGGTGGCATCATTCATGGTGCATGAATATCCAAGCAAATATTATGGCTTACTCCCTTACCTCTTACTATTGCCCCGAAGAAAAAAAGATTTTCCATTTTTGTTACACCTTTGGTATGCCAGAAAGCATAAGACCCAGCAATGAGAGTCTGCGAAGCATGTCTTCAGAGCAACAATTCCTCCTTCCAGTCTGGGGCACTAGAGACTGGTCAGCCTTATGTTGATTTCTGGGGAAATTATGGAGGGAGTCCTCTTGGAACGTATTTCTGGGCACAAGAAGGAAAAGAGGATTTGCAACAGTCCACATAGATTTAACAAAGGTAAACCTGAAGGCCTTCTATGTGTCTAGATTTGTAGATGAGACGAGAGCAGTGGATGTCATTTACCTTGGCTTTAAGAAGGTTTTCAACGTTGTTTCCCACAACATTCTTCTGTCAAAGTTAGGATGTATTATATTCTAGATGTGTGAACAACCAAATCGATTAAAAATGGTTGGATGATCCAGTTCAGAGGGTAGTAGTTAATAATAATAATAATCATCTTAATATTAGTTAATAATAATAAGTAGTTAATAATAATGATGGCAAGGGGAGTGCTGAAGGGCTCTCTCTGTTGGGACCTGTTCCATTTAACGTTTGTCAGTGACCTGGGGAAGATAATGGACTGCTTGCTCATAAAGTTTGCAAGTACACCAAATCACCAGTTGAGGCAGGGGAGACGGTTTCGATAGAGTCAAGGGCTACCATTCAGAGATACCTAGGCAGGGCTGGAGCCGGCCAACGGGAATGTTAGGAAATTCAGCAAGGACAAATGCAAAGTCCTGCACCTGAGAAGGACTTGCACTTGCAGTAATACAGGCTAGGGACTGACTGGCTCAGGAGCACTTTTACTGAAGAGGGCATAGAGATTTTGGTAGAGAGCAAGCAGAATATTAGCCAACAGCGTGTCCTGACAGCAAAGAAGGCACAATACTGGGCTGTATGGGCTGTATGAGCAGGAGCGCAGCCAGGAGACTGAGGGAAGTGATCCCCTTAGTACTCATTAGACCACACCTAGAATATTGCACCCACCTTTGGCCCTCCAGTATGGGAAAGACATGGATAAACTATAATAGCTACAGCAGAGGACCACCAGCATGGTCAAGAGCTGTAGGACTTGCCCTATGAGGAGAAACTAAGGAAATTGTGCTTTTTCAGCCTGGAGAAGAGAGTGCTTCAAGCAGACTTAATAGCAGCCTCCCAGTACCTACAAGGAGGTCAGTCATCCAAAAGATGGAGCTGGGCTTTTCACAGTGATGCATGGCAAGAGGATGAGAGACAACAGGCGTAAACTGAAACCGGTGACTGAATGTAGGGAAAACCTTTTTCTCTATGAGACCAGTCAAACACTGCAATAGGGTGCCCAAAGAGGTTGTGCCGTCTCCATCAGTGGAGGTTTTCAAGATCAGGCTGGATAAAACCCTGAGAACCTGGTTTAACCTTGTAGCTGACTCTGCTTTGAGCATGACATTGGACTAAAGACGTCCTGAGATCCTTTCTATTCTGAATTATTCTATGATTGTGCAATCCTAATATAGTATCACAATTCGGTGCTATTTTAAAGCTGGGATAGTAATAGCAAAATCTTCTTAATTGTTCTGAATATTTAAATGGTTTGGCTGTGCATTGCTCTTGCTTTTGGAACCCAGAAATGCTACATATGCTCTGTACATTCTCCAAACAGCTTGTATTTGTGCTTATTTGCTGGTATGACGTGCTAACTGTGCAAAAAATTTTGGACTCTCGCCGTAGAATATAGATACCTGCCAACAGAAAATGAAGGCTATATAGTGCTGCAAATGCTTTCTCTGTCTATGGAAAGTGACTCTTATGTGCCAGAAAGAAGCATTTATACCACATGCTTTTTTACTGCTTCTCACATCTGTTAACATTTACATGTGTCAGAAAACAATACCTGAACAGTGAAGGGAAGGGATACATGAAGTTCAAGGGCATTGCATCAAGAAAAAGGACATTATATTGCACTGGTGCATTGGAATAAGAAAAAGATCTCTTGGACTTGTCAAATATATCTAATATGTGTGTATGGTCTGTGTATACGATCTATGAATACATTTCCATACCTGAATTGGACAACCCAAGTTGCCAGTAAGTTGAACTGAACCCATGAAAGGGTCAAGGAGTGGCAGTCAGGAAGTGAAAGAATTATAACTTTCTCTAGTACATACAAAAGAATAAAGTTTTATTTCATTTAAGGCAGGATTTATATCAAAATCTTCAACGTTAGATTCCTAAATGTGGACCTACTTATATTGAAATATTTTGCATTTTCGATAATCTTCTCTTCAGCTGCCTTTTTGTTAGCACAAAAGGAGTAGGTTGACTGACAAATGTTGCTGTATATCCTCAGTCCTCAGAGGCAGCTACTGTATTAGACTGTGTTTCCAAGAATATTTCTTTGAAGTCGTATTGTGAAAACCCTGAGCCGCAGTGTAGTACAGGATTTTGTATGACGTGGCAGTTCTTACGGATGTTACCACTGGCAAGTGGTTTGGAAGAACAATGAATTAGAGAGGAACTGATCCTTGATCTCCCGAACTCAGAAGGAAAAAATCAGTATTTGATACCTTTATAAAAATTGCTGTTTCATTGGTTCCATTCATACCACTAACTCTTAAGACATCTATTTGGGTACTTTTAACCAGTGTTGTGTAGTAGGCTGTTCTTTGATACCTAACCCTGATTTTCCAAAATGCACCTTCAATAAAGAGCACAGTCCACCCCCCACACACACTATTTTTATTGTTTCATATTGAGCTGTGCATGGATAGTGACAGAAAAATATCTATTTTCCTGAGTTTTCTGAGCCTAGAGAGAAGTGTTGACTAAAATAAAAAAATAATCTTGAATTGAGTCCTATCTAACATGTAGTCATAATAAAGGTAAAGATCTATTTTTGCTTTTTGCTATATTTCTACTAGATAATGTATCTCCTAAACATTATTTTTGTGATGAACTTCTACTCTTACAAGCTGATAACAAGTCTTAGGATGAAATTATTATGAAAGTTTGAGTTCCCTGCTCACTGCGCTGAAGAAGCCTTCCCACTAGGTCTGCGAAGATGCAGTGAATAATCCCATAAGGCGTATAGTTTCCTTGCCCCCAAATTTGAAACTTATGGCTTTACCAAAACCACTGTATGAATGGTATGTGCATACATATTTGGGGGTTTGAGTCAAGGATATGAAGGATCTATACAAGTTTTCCTCTGCAAGTTCTACAAGAAAGTTGAGAGGCAACCAAATAAACACTTTAAGCTGATGAGAAGTCAACTGGTGGAAAATAGCAAGGAGGAAAGATCTTCATCCAGCAATATTTCTGAAGGAAAAAAAAAAAAAAGAAGTTAAGCATCTGATAGGACTTGCATTCTGATCTTTGTGCTTTGTAGAGCAGCTTTATCACTACACAGAGATGGACTGCTTGGTCTGCCTGCCAGTTGAAGTCAGTGGTGAAACTTCCACTGACTTCTCTGGTTGCTGCCTCTGGCACAAAATTTGCATGCAAGTAAAGTTTAAGAATATAAAGCTTTCTCGTATCATTTCTTCTCATGTCATTTTAACTCTGCCTTTAGAAGTGTTCACGCTTTAAGAATTCTTATCTAGCTATTTGTACAGAGACATCTGATTACATTAATGGAGATTATAGGAAGACTTGCTAGAAAAAATTATCATTTATGCTTAATTTACATAATAATCTTTTTGACATAATTCAGGCCCATCACAGCCACCTTTACAAGTTACATGTAGGGGTCAAAGGGTGAAAGGTGACTGGCAAGATGCTTGTTTTGTACATTTGGCTAACACAAATACTTCCTCAAGTATAAAATGCTTTGATCTCTATAAGCAAATGCCATATGTGTGCAGCTGTGGCCCATGCCTCGTGAATGCTGGAAGGTTAGAAAAAGGTAGCATACGAATGTGATGTCTGCATTCAATTTATGCTTTTATATTTAGCAGTTCATAATTTTGTGTAATATTTTAGCTGTATGAAAAATATGCACCGGAGTTGAGTGATAACAGATTTCTCTGTGGTTTGACTCAACGTTGTTTAGGTGAACACAGAATCCTAAGTATTGCAGACTGAAAATATAGGTTTTAATTAGAGCTGTCTGGGCTTCAAAATACCTGAACGCACATTAAGCTTGGCAGATTTTCAGAAATCTGGGGATTGCGTGGAGCTGATTTAAGCTAAGCAAGAGTCTTCTGTTTTCCAGCATATATTGCTTTTGCAGTTGCATCACACTCAGGAAGTGAGATCCAAAACCATTATTAATGGTTTTCTGATATGTAAAAATGTTTTGTCATGAAGGCCTGTCTTATGTCATACTTGTGTTGAACAATACCTTACTCCAAGGGAATTTCCATCGAAAAAATTGAATGACTTCCAGAGTAAAGGAAAAAAAAAAAAAGACTGAAAAGCTGAATCAGCTCCAGAAGTTTGGCGCCTTTTTTGAGCTTTTGTTTTTTACTTTTACATGCAAATGTTTAAGAATGATATGCCCAGATCTGTATCCCTCAAGCCGTGTAATGTGCATGGTTTGCTGTGACAATAAAGAAACCTGCTGCAGTCAATGGGACACAAGGGTCCATTCACATGGATCCAGTTTCAGGATCAAGGCCAAAAAAAAATAATATGGCTTTGTTTATCAAAAATCTTGAGCATGTACAAATAAACTAGTGTACCTGGGGAAGGAACCATGATTTCAATTAAAGTATATGCAATTTCTACTTAGAAGAAAAAAATCCATGTCACAACCAATAGACAGGCATGATACAATAAACAGAAAATCAGACACAAAAATATCAAATTAGAGGTACAAATACGATAAAATATAAAGCAACGTGCCCTATGTGTATGTTAATATATATAGGTGTACTAAAGTATACGTATATAGGTATACATACATATATAATACAGTGTAGTTAATATGATTGTTAATATTTTATTATGTGTGTAAATTCATGCAGTTGTTTTAGATATGATTTGAATATTATTTAAATAATAACATACTTATTTGTTTTTCTTATGCTGTTTCTCTTTTGTATTTTTGCTAGCTCCTACTGGCTATGGTAGGCTCTACAGATGAAACTCTGCAGGAGGCAGCAGCTGGTTGCATAGCAAACATTCGCAGATTGGCTCTAGCAACAGAAAAAGCAAAGTATGGCTGATGCTTTAGCAGCTTTTACCAACACACTTGTTTTGCAATACAGCTATGTTTAAATACATGATTACTCCTAGCATCTGTATTTCATAGCAGAGCTCATTTACATGAGGATAATTTAACAACAAAAATAAATCTGTGAGAAATTGCGTTTGTTTTTGCATTTTTGGTTTGTCACATCTAGGTTTTATAAAACACTCACACCTAGTTTTGTGTGTCTTTTAGTGTTTTAGTCTTTCAAAAAACTATCAGTTATGTCAAAGTCTTTTTCTACAATTAATACGCTTGTATTCGAAATTCATTGTAGGTATAAATGGTTTTGCCTATCTGTGACATTACAATAAATTTTCCTTCACTGCGTGTGTGGTTGTGCAGTGATTTATGAATGTCTTGAACAATTCCCTTCGTGCTAAACTTGTCCAATCATCCTGTCATTATGTTTTTGCCTGTTTGATCACTTGCAATTCACAGGAGAGGACAAAATACAGATACATCAATCTCACATCTGGTGTTGTATAAGGACTGCAAACAGCTGTAGCTGTAGACATCACTCCAAATTTCCTGTTTCTACTAACATCAAACAAAACCGTACTTAATTTTATAAGTAGCTGGTGAAATGTGTTTTAATTAACGTGTTTAGCTCAAATTTAAATTTAGCAGCTGTAAATAAAAAGTGGAGAATTACATTTACGTTTACACATTATCTTATTGTGGGTTTTTTTTGTTTTTAAACTGAGGACAACATTGTACTGATGTAGTTACTTTATTTTTCTTCATAAAATTATATTCAGAATTAGAGTTGCTTTCAGTAACCACATAAACAATGTTTGATATTGTAGATTACAGACCCACCGTACGTACTGTGCTCAACAAACAATACTAAAGTATTTCTGTGAGAGCAGAAATGTCTTCATTACAAGCACAGACTGCTGACAAATCTGAAAAAACCCAAATGTTTAAATAACTTGTGTTTGTCAAGTACTCCTGAATGATTTTTTTACTGACCTTAATTTTCCTGTTTTGGAAGCAGTTTGTAATTTCATTATTTTTCTTCTAACTAGCATGGCTACTCAAAGCAACTAATTTTGCTGCTAACAGAAGCTTCTAAGGAAGACGTAATGCAAATCCAACTTTTTATTTGTTTTCTCTGAAGCAGACATGAAGGCTCGGTTAAAATTTAATTTTAGAATGATGCAATTCTGAAAACGGAGGATTGCACTGGGCCCGTAGGGCAGGTGTAGAGAATATTGTAAAGGAAACAAAGTACGGACAGGTACTGGCAGTGTGGAGATCAAAATATTAACCCAAGTAGTATTTTTTGATCAAGGCAAACACCGACATAGTCATGGGGTTGTCACAAGTTCCATCAGCAACCAGTGACCAAGCAAATACTATTTTAGGTATTTTCCAGCTCTGTCCCATAGGGCTGGTATGTTATTTTGAATAAATATATCCCTATTATTATACAGATGTCACAGCTGTAGTAGTATCATATGCTTCATCACTATACCCAAAAATACTTCTAAAATAAATGCTAATTGCCAAATGCAGTTGGAAGAGGAGAAGCTTGGTTTTATTTTTGCCTTTTCTGTCAGAAGAGCTGTAGATCCAAATAGTTCATCACAGTCTTGCTTATGAAAAATATGTAAAATGGTGGCTTATTTTTCTAACCGTTGAGGGGAAAAAAACTCCTTGACAATAACTGTTGTCCTTAACATGACCTCTCAAGGCACTCGACCATTTAGTGTGGATTTCAAATGGAGTAAGTTCTAATGTAAACTTAATTTTATCACACAGGCATCAGGGCAATAAATGTCATGTTGCTGACAATGAAATGGCCTCAGCATGCCGCTCTCACTCATGCCGGTAGCCCTTATGCCTCTGAGTTGTTGATCTGAAGTCTTTATTTTAAGGCCTCAGACAGTTAATCCCAGACTTAAACTGACTTATTTGTCCTGTTTTCTTTTCCTTTCCCATGCCTGCAGTTTTAAGTTCTGTACAAGGAGAAGAAATGCTGACATTGATACAGATCACCACACAGGCAAATGATCAGTATTAAAAAAATACATCTTTTTTGGCCAAAACTGGTGGATTCCATGTAATTGATACAAAGAGATTTAGTTGTTGGAAAGAGAATAAATGAATGTGATCCTTGGCCTCTCTGAGCGGCGCAGTACAGCATGTACATTTGAAAAGCTTCCACTTTCTCCGCAGGGCTGTGTTGAGTTTCACAGCACTGCAGCCCTCTGAAAAGGGATCCTCACAAAGCTGGGTCCCACTTGTTGCTCACACACCCCTCCTGGCAGCCCCCACCAGCCTATTCAAGCCCTGGCACTGACTGGAGCAGCCGCAGCCACCCTGGTCCCGGCGTTCCCACCGCGTGTAGCCGGGCACCAGCCAGCTCCCGCTCCCCGGCTCCTGTGGTGGACGGGAAATGCCTTCACTCCTTTCTCTTTCCACCAGCTGCTACTTGTCCACGTAAACCTGTAGCCTCTTACGAAATACGATTATACTGAGCACTGGAGCTCAATATTACATTTGATGTGCAAATTCAATGTAGAGTCGTATTTTAGTTGCAAAAATGAAGTGACATAAAGAGGGGGATCAGCCTCTGTTCTGTTCGTTTGCCGTTGCCTGCTCAGTCTGCTCCCTCCTTGTTTTCTCTATGTGATTCCTGTATTTTCACAGTCTTGTAATAGTTTCAGTTTGTTTACAGCGATGTTAACGTCAGCAGAGAGTATCCGTCACTTTTCACAATTTTGGGAGCCAGCTCCCAGCCCTGCATGGAGCGCCACGCTCCAGCTTACAGCCAGAAAGCCAGCTCTTCACCGGCTCTATTTTTCAGCTTCATTTACCATTTTCATTAAAATGTCAGAAAACAGGGGCCAAGTGAGAAAAGTTGTCATGAGAAAGTGCTGTTTTGAGTATGGAAATACCATAGTTGATGAGAAAAAAAGCAAGAGAAGAAATCTTTCACCTTTATGCAATTATTTCTGGAAGCTTAAAGGACCACCACATCTTTCAGTCTACGCGTCTGTCAGCAGCAAGATAGCTTTTCTTCTACCACTCCGTGACTTTATGATTTATTGCTTGGCGACAGATAACCATTATCAATAATTTAATTGTCCCAGGATGTTCAAACTACACATTTGAATCTGGGATTTATGTTCATTTCCTCTTCATGCTCATGCTAATGACAAGTGCATGTGTTCTGACACACAATATTGTCTCCAAGTTGTTAGGGAAATATAAACTTCACGGCCTGGGTGCAATGGATCTGCGATATATTAGGGGCTTTGTTATTCTGCTCCGTCACTGAAACTTTTCTTTGGCGAGTAAATGAGCTTGAGATTCACAGGGCTGTCTTGAGAATTGACTCACTAATTTGCTTTAGGCTAATTGAACGCTCGTGTGAAAGCACGGTACCTCTTTCATTCCATCTCTCCTAAAATGAGTTGAATGAGCTGCTGACGCCAGGGGTCGGATGTGAATCGCCCCAGGAGGCTGAACCAGATAATATGTTAGTTTAAGAATTTCATCTCATAATAAATTAAATGGCTGTTCCTTGCACATTGCCACCAAAATAATCTTTGTTTTACACATGACAGCAGGATGACTGCGATGGAAACATGTAACGTGTTTCTTCAGCGGTGGTGTTCAAGTTCCCATGCGGGCTGTTTGTGGAGCTTATTTCCAGAGACACGAGGTAACTGCTCGCCCACTGTAAATTGGGGTTTGTCTCTTTTTTAGCCGCTTAAGCTTTGCCACACACTGCTCAGCATCCAGAACAACAGAAGGCAGCAGTGCTGCATCTTGGCCACTTCTCGGTTCAGACAACCTAATCTTCTGCTGTTCTGTGACCGGGTGCGTGCCAGGACCAGCCTGCCTGCAGCCGTAGCCATTGCAGTGGGAAGTCACATTGCCCCCTTTTTCAGAAGGAATTAATTTTAGCAATTATTGTTCTCTGTCCTGCTTAAACAGAGATATTCCTCAGCACTCAATACTTTTGCTGCTTTGGCTATTGAAACCAGACACTAAGTCATCCATTTTCATAAATCTTTTCCTTGAGTGCGATTTTACATTGTAACGTGCGCTTTTCATCCTACTGCCTAGTTATCAGTTCAGTAATACGACTTGCTGGGAAGGATTTCCATGGACAGCATCACCATGGCTTGTGTTTATCCTCTTGACTTGTTTCTGTGCTATCTGCCAGACACCATTCAGTTGGCAAGTTCCTCTCTCTTGTTGTCATTGGCAAGTTATGTGTTTTATCCTAGTCTATGGTACCCTTCAGCTGCTTGATCTGTCTTCCACAAGGACTGTAACCAATTCTACTTTGAACACAAATGTTTTCTTTCTGAAAGGTTCATAAACCCACATGAGGAAGCTTTGACTTTAGCTACCAAATTATATGGTATGGCCTAATCCTATCACCTTTTCAGTTCTCCAGTGTCACAAAACCATCTTCACTAATTTCATGTGTTTTCTTCCATTATTTGGGAACCCTGACGTGGTGACAAGATAGTAGTTGGCCAGTCAAAATCTTTGCTTGTTGTCATTTTGAGTGTGTATTGGAGAAAGGCCTGAAGAATGACTTCATAATAATGCTGAACCATGAAACAATAGGTCATAAACCAGCAGTTTTCAGTCAACTCCGCATTACATCAGGATCCTGGAATGCCTTTAAAGCTTCTCCACTCTTCATTGGGTGAGAATCTGCCTAGAAGCTTTGGGAGGGGCAAAATTGTTCATTACAATCTTGGTGGTAAGGTTTTGTCCAGCCATCCTGCGACACAGCCCACTTCTCTGAGGGGCTTGGTGAATGCAGGAGAGCAACACAGAGCACCTGCAATTCGGTGGGTGCCTCTGGCAGCAAAAATTTGCTCCAATGGGCAAGCCTTGAACTGCACCTTCTAATACCCAGATTAAATAACTAGGGATTTGTGTACTGCTTCTGGGAAGAAAAACAAGGCTTTAATAAAAATGGTAATTAAAAAGTTACAGATGCTGATAAAATTAAAAACATATGATATGGAATTGAAATGATTTAGTGTTGAAAAATGTTGGTTGATTCAGTAGTAGTTAAATTTCCAAATAACTTGTCTTGAACAAGCAAATAGTTTTAAGCGTTTGGCTACGTGTCTTCTTTTAAAAAAATGTGAACACAGATCGTGTTGCTGGTTCCCTCTACCACAGACTGGTAAAGGCTGCGCTATAAAATTAGTGCAGTAAACCACGCATCTTTCCAGTTGCCGTATTCTCTTCTCCAGTCGACAGCCTTTTGGGGCCTCCTTGGCTCTTCAGCAAAAAGCACCAAGTGCAGTTCTGTTGCTCTAATGAAAAAATAACAACAACGTCTGGGAAGCCATAGAATGATGCAATAACTGTGCTGCTCTGCTTCCTTTAATGTGATGAAGCTTGCATATTTGCCTGGCCCCAGTGTTTTACTCCTGCCAGTATTGTACTGTAAAGAGACTTGGCAGAACACGTTCAAAGGCTGTTCGTGGTTTTTCACTCAGCATTAAACCTTCCAATGACGGAAGGGTGGGGGAACCCATACTGGGACAAACAGACACTCAAAAAATGGGAAAAAAAAAGAGGAGAAGGAGGCTGGTGGTAGATGGGCAGCAGTTTAGTAAACCTTGGTTATGGAACTGGGGTTGATTAGGGCCAAGCTGAGACCCGCTGGAGGACGATAACTTGTATTAAACCGCTGGGTCTTTTCTTCCCACTTTCCAGGGGGAAACCAGCCCAAAGGAAAAACAGCTCCTCATGTTCTGAGATAAGAGATTGGTGTTGCTTCAGTCTTGATAACCAAAATCACACCGTCCTTGATAACTGTGCTTGGTCACAAGGGGTGCGATAGTGCAGAGGGTCTGGGATTGCCACTTTTTGTGCTGCATTTGCCCAGTATATGGAAAATTCCTGTCCCCGTGGCTGCCAGTCTTGCTGTGCAGACCTTCATTGAACCCACTTACGGCTGACTTTCTTTTTTAATTACGCCATTTGGAAAGCAGACTACCTAGTCCTTACCCCTGCGTGAGGTTAGGCAGGAAAATATTCAAAGTGGAGCTGGAGCAACTCTTGGAGAGAAATATGCCATATGCACTTGCAGATGAGGGGCAAAATATGTTCAGAAGCAGAAGTTATGGTCAGATTGATGCCTCCTTCCAAACCGTTCCACAACTGTCTGTGGTGGGGTGTCATGTAAAAGGAAAAATATTTGGAAAAGCGGACATCTGTGGGCCAGCCTTGGTATGCTTCCCAGAATGTAATGACTAGGTGAATGTTTTTCAGCGCAGCAGCTAAGGAATATAGGTGACTGCCAAACACTGGATCTGATGTGGCGTGAAGAGTTACAAAACAAAGAGGAGTGATTTCTCTGAAGAAATTGAGGCCTAATTCTTTCCAAACTCGGCATTCAAAAAACCAAAACCAAAACCGAAACAGAACTCTTTTCAGTCCCTCCACGTTGCTTTTCAGATTTTTGCATATCTTTAAGACATTGCGTGGACATGCTTGTTTTCATCAGTCTTAGGGCTCTACAAGTACGAGTGTAGACTCATTATTGTCAACATTTCTAAATCAACACAGTTACTGAGATCTATGTTATGATTTTAGTTCCACTGGCAATTACTGATATCTAATTACCACTTAATCTTTTATGAACTTTGTAGGAATGTGTAATAGAAACCACTTTAACTTTTGCTAGAACTGAATTTGAATCATGTGTCTCCTCTCCTACATGACTGCCACATCCACACCCACTACCCTAAAGAACGGAAATATTTCAGCTTTAAGAGGATAATACTCTGTACTCTACCATGTGCCTCCTTGCTCTGGGAGATGGGAAATGCAGGCTCAAGTGCTCCCCAGCACCCTCAGAGGCTCTGCACGTCTCAGAGAGTCTCCATTAGAGAAAGACAATGAGAGAGAGGACCCTCATGGCCTGGTAACAGCTATTCCGTAGCATTACAACCATTACAACTAGGACAAAATGCAGCTGTGATGCTGGGGATTCAGAAAGTGCTGGCCAAAATGCTCAACTCCTGAAGCAGCTTTAGGGCTGTGAAGCATCTCTTTGCAACCTAAAGTAAGTGTCTATGTCCCTGAGAGGGCTGAGATCGAGCACAGTGCTTCTCCATGGGGTTTCCCAGTGGCACGAGCCCTGCTGGAGATGTGTACGTGTCCTGCAGTGCCGGGCAGGGGCTTGATAAGCAGCCTGGGCTCAGGGCTCAGGGTGTGTGCTGGATGCACAGAGGCAGATATTTTCATAGCAATCTAAGTGGCAGTTTAGAAAGGCTGACCCAGCCAAAGAAAACCCTGGAAAACCCTGCAGAATGAAACAATAAAACTGTCTAAGAATTTAATCCAATGAGAAAGTTAGCAATTGTCAGGAGTCCACCAGATTTACTTTTCTAAAATGAAACTGGCCAACAAAGTAACAAGTTGTGCTTCTATAATCAACTAGTAGCAGTTTTACAAAGTAATAAGAATGTGGAGGGAATTCAGTTACAAAAAGTGGCTGCCATCTGCGGGTACTCCTTCAAGGTCTTAGTCAATAAGGTTTGCGGAAAAATAGGTAAAATCTCACTTTGCTGGGGCAGGTAACATTTTGCGTTGGCCAGTAGCAAGCGTGATTTGGACAAACATGTCTTGAATAACTGCAAACAAAGTGATGGCAAAACAGCTGAGTGAGAGCCAAAGAGGGCTGCCGGCTGCCTCTGGGGAGCTCCCGACAGCTGAGGACGTGCTGCAAACCCAGCCTGCCGTGACCAGGAACACTTAGTTCCCTTGGGCAGCTGTGGGCGATAGGTGACAGCGCGAAAGTCAAAAGACGAATTGTAGAATATCACTCCTGCACAAGGAAAATCTAAAGGGAGGGGTGCAGGAGTTACTCCCAGTGATTCCTGTGTCTGCCACTGGTGTGCAGGTACCCGATGTGCTCCAGCCCTGGGGGCACCGGGGCAGCACAACTGCACTCACGCACCCTGTCTCTCACCGTGCTCTTTGCTGCAGGGCCCACGTGAGCGCAGACGCGTCCTCAGCTGCAGGGAGAGGTGCTGCTCAGTCACATCACTGTGTGGAAGGAAGGACGGAGGAAAGAAAGATGTATTAAGGAAGGACTTTGTTAAGAAGCAAAGAAAGATGATTTAGCCTCTTAGCTTGATAAAAGCAGATTTTGGGATGCCGCATGGTGGATGGCGACCCAGGCTGTCAGGATCCAAAGGCAACTTCTCTTTTGAGGGAATCATTCCAGCCAATGAGGTGTATGAAACAGTGCTGCTTCTACGCAGGAAAAGGGCATGTGCCCTATACACCATATACTACACTAGTGCTGCTCCCCTTTCCATAAAGGCTTGAAAGTATACGGCGATACAGATTACCCTCCTCGCTCTGCTGTGAGAAGGGAGCTCCAAAAAACCTTGCAGAAATTTTTCTTGCAGTGGGGGATCCCAACACGGTCTGTGAGTCAAATGCCCTCGTGGTGTCACAGCATTCACTGGCGTTCATGGGCATGCAACCTCAGGAGGGCATCCCTCCAGCCTGTCCAGACAGGCTGCCCTGACCGAGCAGCTGAGCCACAGGGGAAGCAAGAGGACTTGCAAAATGAAAATGCTCATTTAGCTCCATGGGCTGTCTTGCCTCCAGCTCAGACGATTTCCTTCTGTCTCAGTCTGATAACTGTGCAGTCTCCCAAAACCTTCTCAGATGGCGGCTGCTGTCCTGCAGATCCCAACAGAAGCAGGGTGAAAGAAAGCTTACAAAAGGCTTGATATCTCTCGGAGCAGTCTCAGTCTCTGGTAGATTAGCAATGCAAACAAACGAAGGCTTCTTGGAACTAGCCAGAGACCTTTGGCAAACCCATGTGTTTGTGACTGCTACCTTCATTGGAGACGATTGACACGACTGTGTCCTTTCCAAGCATTTTCAGCATTTCTGTATTATCAGCCACCTGGTCCAGGGCTGCAGAGTCCGTCCAAGGGAGGACCGAGGCATGAGGACTGCTTGAGGCAGCTCCATGGGTAAGAACCTTAAAAAGCTGGATCTTTTGTGCAAGAAATCATATTCCTTGGCTGGTTTGTAAACGTTTGTTGCAAACTATCTAGTGCGGCTGCCAGACAGAATTACCTTAACTGGGACCTTATGGCTCAATCCGTGGAGAGTCTCCCACATAAACACAGGCATGAATCGAAGTGCCTTTTTTTGGAGAGAGCATTCCAAGCGCACACAGGCACCTCAGTCAGCCTTTTACGGGACAGTGGCTGTGACAACCTTGAAAAAAGGTCTCACAGTTGAGTTCACTGACCTGCAGGAGGCCCAGCAGCTGAGGGTGTCTTCCTCAAGGGCTACTTAAATGAAACCAGCAGCATGTCACTTGTGCACTGCAAAAGGCCATCTGTTCCTCCCCAGACATCTACATCCCAACCCACAGAGGCAGATATTATAGGCCCCTGAAAGGACAGTCAACAAATGTTGAGAAGATTGATTTTCAACTCCGATAGTTTGTAGCCAGGTGGTTTTAGCCCCATTATTGTCTGGAGCAAGGCAAACAGCAAAACCCTCTACTAGGATTCGGCTGTTCCTGAAGTCCCCTCTCGATCTGAGATCCTGGGATTCATAGTCCCAGGGCTGAACTGCCTGGCAGTTCGTGGCTTGCCAGGCAGCTATTTTCATGCTTTGATTCACCCACTGATACTCAGCTGTCCTCAGGGAGAGTCTGCACAAAAGTGGAGGTCTCCTCATGGCTTGACCCACTCTACCCACGACCTGACAGGATGACAACTTTCCAAAGAAGACCAAGTGCTTGAGCCAACCACCTGGTTACACGTGGTGATCTGGGGTTAGCAGCTAGTGAACAGATCAGTTGAGAAGATCTGGGCTTTCACTGCTGTCCTGGGCATTCCAAAGTGCTGTTCACTTTCCCTCTGGTTGGAGAACCTAGTTTATGGGCGAAGTGCCTGGCTCCTCATCAGGAAAATCCTGCCAGTGGCAGCAAGGTACCCCTGCAGGTGCTGCGTCGACAAGCTGCTCACCATGTCCCACATTTATTTCCCTACTGAACTGGGGAAGAGGAAACATAGGCAAACAAGGGTCACCCTGGTCCATTAAAACAGGCTGCCTTGCTTCAACCTGATGGAGAAGGTAAAGTCCAATAAGGCTTCGCTGGCCTCCGCTGTGCCCTGGGAAGTACCCACGTTCAGACATCTGGAAAGCCTTGCCCTGCAGAGAGGACCAGAACCCTGGCTGATGCCACCACGACTCCGGTGCAGGTAGAGAGACTCTCTCCAGGAGGGGCCAAGCCGCTGCTGTCTGTGTAGAGCATGTGCCCACACTATTGCTCTGAAAAGAGGCAGGAGCACTTCACCAGAGTGTCATAAGTGCCATCACGGGCACTGCCAGGACGGGGCCGGCACAGCACCACGGTTGGCCCCGGCCCTGCCAGGGCCGCCTGCCCCAGGCACATCCCGCGCTGGAGGGACACACGGGAGCAGGCTGCGACCCTGCTCCGGGCTCGCGCGTATTCCCAGTATTTACCCTGGCAGCTGAAGCAGGTAACTTTATACCGTTTTGCTACTTTGTGGAAGCGCTGTGAGGTGACGGGCATCTGAATTTGTTGACAGCTTCGAAGGAAACAATTTAATTATGCAAACCTGAAACTGATTTTGTCCCTATGCCCTGGGGCACATCCCCACTGATGGCAGCTGCAGTTCCTGCCCCGGGCATCTGAGGGCAGCTTCTGTCCCAGTCCAGCAAACACTTACTGGATGCTTAATATTACACGAATGAGGAATGCTTGCAAAGCCAATAGGATAGCCAGTGGGATAGCCAACATTTATGTGTACAATCAAATGTGCAATTTGGGTCTGAGCACTTTGTCATATTCTTGGCCTGTGTTTAAAAAAAGAAAGAAAAAAAGAAAAAAGATGAAAACCCACAAATCACATTTAAACTAGAAGAATGATTTATTAAGAAAAAACACTGACGGGTTTTTGAAGTACTGAAAGGGTTGAAATAGTCTGAATAAAATAAAAATTGACATAAAATTTTACCACAATGCAAAAGGAACTTGAACTATTCTAATAAGAGCTTGCTTTAATGTTCATGCATGTCTTCACATCCTACTTTTGGCAATGGCCAGAAAAGAACTACCGAAACACTGTGAGAAAAGCTGTTCTCATGTTATTTCTGGCCCTGCTGTAATGCATGAAATCAGGACATCTCATGAGAGAGACTGATATTCAAGATTTTCAGTCTATTTTTCAGACAAAAAAAGTCTGAATATATATCTAAACTTCTGGGTTTAGTCATGGCTAGATCTCAAAGCAACAAGAAAAGTATCCCTGAGGTCACAAGTCAAATAGTCACAATACAGAAGAAAAGATAATAGTTCTATTCAAATAACTTGGAGAAAAAAAAAACCTGCAAAGCCAATTTTCACTTGACATGCTAAGGTGGATGACTCTTCATTCTCAAAATAACCTTTTAATGCCATTGGGAATTCCTGAATCTTATTCATAGGGTGGATGGGGGTTATGATTAAGCACAAAGTGCTTGAAAATACCAGCAAGTGTTGTAGGACTGGTACCGTGTATGTGTGTGGCTCTAATCTGCCTAAAAATCATTTTTGATAAACACCTTTGGGAACCAAAGAAACGAGGGCTTTATGAACTATATGGTTTCTGGTGCCCCTGCCAACTCTGAATAAATACGCTGTGTGTGTAGCCAAGGTCTTGGAGAATTATTTCCTGAAAACTACTTTAGAACCAGAAGGGATTAATGAAGATGTGCCAGCTATTTCCTTCGCTGGCTTGCATGCCTCAGCCTCACCAATAACAAATAGTAACGGTTTGTACATGAGTTATGCTGCTGCACCTCATGTTCTGCGCCCTGCAGAGCCCATCTCTTCTGTACACAAGGAGGAAAACACAGACAGAGTATGAGTTTGTTGCCTCTCCTTGGGTAGAGGATGGCAATAGCTATGAGAGCCAAACTGCATTTTGAATCTTTGGCTTTAGCCTCTACTCGAGTAGCATTTGTGTATTTTAAAACTATTTACAGAGCTTTAACTTCAGTTCTACTAAAAAGGAGATAATACAGCAATCAGGAGCGGTTAAACAGATTAATATGATCTAATCTGCTTGGATAAACATTTCTATTTATTATTATTGGAAAACTTTAAGAAATCTTCTAAGTCGTTAGAGATTTATAAATTATCAATTATGTAAAAGCCAGAGCAACTAGGGAGATGTTTTTATGCGACTGCAAGCAACAAGGAAGGAGATTTTCAAACTCAGGCCAAAAACATTAATCGCAAGTCCTCTTTAGAAAATCTTTCCGCAATCTTATTTTACCCTCCAACTTTCTCAGGCTTCCTCTGCAGGAAACCAACCCGCTACCGGCTGACTCCCGAGCTGAGCTGGAGAGACTGGGATCCTGAGTCCCGGAGGGAGCTCTCCCTGGGCAACTCCGGGTGCCCGACCTCGTACGGCTTTTATAGAAATTGGCATTAACTTTGAAGGTTTCCTTCGAGACACAAAATCCCCTCCATTACATCCGTGTTGCCGAGGCAACATGCTTCAACTCTGCTTGTCCTCTCCAGGACCTGACATCTACCAGAGGAGCTTCTAGACAGAAAATCATCGAAACCCTGACTCAACCGCACAAGGTTTTACGCCGTGCAAGCAGCCAAGAGGCTGAGGATATTTCAGAGGGTTTTTATGCAATAACTGGAGGACCATCAAACTGAAGCATGTTATGACTACTTCTCCCTGTTTAAAATCCTAAAAGTCAGTCTGAATCTTGTATCCTCTCTGTCTTGTCTCCGGAAAACGCCTCAGATTTGGGGTTGAAAGTGAATACGCTCTGGGCTGACGCGTTGGGAGCTGCTACCCGGCGCGGAGCTTTGTCAGTGCAAAGGAAAGAGGAAACGTTTCTGCTGGTATTATTAACATGTCAGTAGCACTGATAGATTCCAACTGAGATCAAGCCCTCTTGTATTAGCCGTGTGCCAAGAGCAGAGTAGGAAGCAGAGAAAGGGGAGGAAGCGTTATTATTCCCGTGTTACAGCTGCAGAAGAGAAGCACCAGGATTGTGAAATCCTCGAGGTCACACAAAACGGTGCGCGGCTCAAGTGCGGAATGGAGTCAGCCCCTCGCAGCTGCCCCTTCTGTCCCCTCAGCCCACGCGCATCCCCCCACCTCGCGGGGACGGTTCACATTTTCGTATATTTGGGGATGCTCGAGAGTTGGGGCTGGTAGAGTAAGTCCCAGGGTACAGGTCCCAGGCAGATGCCACGTGAACTGTGGTGTCCCTGCACATCACTGCACCCCCTTCGCTCACACAAACATACACCCCCCCCCCCCATCCTCC
>VYZM01018747.1:45140-166713 GCA_013398915.1 Dromas ardeola | reverse complement strand
AGGCGGGCGGGCACTGCACGGCCCCCGGCGCTTGTTCCGCCGTCCCGGCTGGTTTGCAGCGCGCTGAGCGAGCGGACGGGAAGGAGCTGCGTTGCCGGTGCGTTCCCCGGGATGGGATTTAAAACGGATTAGGTTGCTGCCAGTCACGGGTGATGTTAAAATCGTTTTGCTAAAAAGGCAGCTGAGGCTGAGCCGTCTGCGGCTGATTTTTTGGGTTTTTTTTGGTGCTGGAACAGGTGAAATAGGAGGTGATGAGAGGACGTGTTAGCTCCGGCGGGTTGTCAGCCGCAGCTCGAGGGGTTGAACTGGCGAGCGCGGACGAGGGATTTCGGGTCAGCTTTACAAAGTAAAGACTAAGGAGCACGGTCAGGAGGCACTGAAACGGAGAAATGCCGAGGAGCTGTTTTTACTGCCGAATTTCCACCTTAACGATTGCATCAGCTCGTACTTTTAGCGGCGGTGCCGGTTGGTAGGACGCAGGTTGTGTTTCACCGACATGTTATTAGCAGCCGATCGCGGCGGAGCTGGATGGCCGAGGGAGCGCCGCACGACTCGGCTCCGCTCGGCACGGCCCCGGCACGGCACGGCTTGTCGCGGCTCGGCCCCGCACGGCCCGGCCCCGCACGGCTCTGCTCGGCCCGCCCAGCTCGCCTCTGGGTTTTCCTTCCGATTCCCCCGTTTTTTTCACTCGCTTTTTATTTTCGACCGTTCGTTACAAACAAACACCTTTTCCTTTTTTTTAATTTTTTTTTTTAACGGGAGCCGCGTTTGACTCTCGCCGGTTTCACCTTTTCCCGCGGCAAGCGGGGGGGCTCTGGGGGCTGCCGGCGGCGTTGGGGAGCGGTATGCCTGCCACCCCCCCCGAAGAGCACTCCTGCTCCGAGCGGGGAAATGACCCTGGAGGTGCTCGATGCCGCGGGTTTCCATGAATATAACGGGCAAATAAATTCGGGCGGGAGGCAGGCTCGGTTGGTCCTGGGGGCGGCCCGCACCACATTGGGGTGCGCGGCCGGGGCCGTGCGAGGCGGGCCGTGGCCTTCTGGAAAGCCCCTCTGTAAACAGACCGACCAGACGCCTGGCAGATGCCGAGCACCGAAAGCCTGGGGACACTCAAACGCCGCACCGGCGGAGCCCTGACCCCGCTGAAATCCCCGCGGTGCAGCCGCCCGGGCCCGCAGCATCATCGCGGCCAGCGCCCGGGGCGGGCGAAGCCGGCGCCGAGCCCTCCCCTCTCGGTCCGCTCCCCCACCGACCCTCGACCGGGGAGTTCGGGAGAGCTGCGGGCATCGCCGCCTTCTCAGCCCCCGGCCCGGGGCGGGGGCTGCGGCCGCGGAAAGTCCCCGAGCACCCCGCGGGGACGGGGCTCGGCTCCCCCGGGGAAGGGACAGACCCTGACAGGGCGCACCCCGGGGTCGGGGCACCCCCACCTTGAGCAGGCTCCCCCCGGGCGGGGCGCACTCCGGGGTCGGGGCAGCCCCCCCGAGCAGGCTCCCGCCGGGCAGGGCGCTCCGCGGGCGGGTGCGCATCCCTGAGCGCATCCCGCATCCTCGGCGGCGGCCGCGCAGAGGAGCTCGGTGCCGTGCCTGGGGCCGGTGGGGGGGGGCCGGGCAGGTGCCCGCCGCCCCGGCCGCGGTCCTGAGCGCCCCTTCTCCGCGGCAGGGCGCGGCAGAGCGGCGGGAAGGTGCGGCACAAGCGGCAGGCGCTGCAGGACATGGCGCGGCCGCTCAAGCAGTGGCTCTACAAGCACCGCGACAACCCCTACCCCACCAAGACCGAGAAGATCCTGCTGGCCCTCGGCTCCCAGATGACCCTGGTGCAGGTAAGGGACCCTTCTGCCCCCACCTCCGGCGGCTGCTCTGGGGAGTTTCACGGGCGAGAGGGACGGGGATAGCATCAGCCGAAGTCCCCCGTGTGAGCTGAGCATCAGGGGAGGCAGCCGTGGAGCCAGAAAGGCCGGGGGTCCTGTGCTCATCCTTCCCTCTGCCCCCTCAGGGTCCCCCCTCCAGCAGGACTCTATCCCCCAAACAGGAATTCCCACAGGACTCTATCCCCCAAACAGGGATTCCCACCTCTGTGCGATCCTGGCCAGGGAAGTGCTAAAGGCAATCGGCAAAAGGTGTGTGCTTTCCCTGCGAGGAAGAGAGGCCCTCTGCCTTTAATCTCATTCATAAATACAGCAGAAATATTTTCGCTTAGTCGTTAAAAATCTTCAGGTAAAAAAAAAATCAGTAATGGGGGATTTCAGCAGAGAATATGAATTGTTGAGGAAGTTGTAGGGAGCTACTCTTTCCCCTTTTGAAAGTGGGCTAGAATGGAAACAGTTGCGTTGTTCTGATAATAATTGTCACCTGTTGCACGGATGCTCGAGTTACCATCCCCACTGTGTGCGGCGGCTCAGCACGCAGGCACTGTGTTTCACAGTCTTGCAGGAATTATCATTATAGTGTAATTAGACAATGGGAGTAATTGCTTTGCTCTCAGGTAAAACTCCCCTGAAATGACTGGCAGTTGTGTTGCAGTGAGAGGTATAAAGTTGGCTGCAAATGTTTATAAATCTTAGTTCTTTGTTCTGTTTGCCATCTGGCACTCTGTTGAAATATGTGGTTAAATGCTATCGGTTGCTGAGTGATGCTATCTCAGGTCTGGATGCAGCAAAGATTTATGCATTGTGAATAATCTAATTTCCTGACTGGGAGCTACTGCTAGGTGCATAAAATGAAACACGTGTGTTTGCAGGATCAGGTCCTCAGCGCTCTGCCTAACGCATTATGTGTCACTTTGCAAAGAACGTGAAAATATCAAAATAACATGAAGTATTAGAAAAAGAAGGTGGTAATTCGGCGTTACTATTTTGAGTACTCCTTCAAAAAAGCCAGTGCTATGAACTTCAATCTTAGTAACAGCAAAACGGGAAACTTTTACACTTTAGTACCTAGCTGTGAAACTACTGCTCTAGAAAAAACACTATAGCTTTGACAAAAATAATATTAATATCTCAGAAAATGCCAGTTATAACTGGAAGATATAGTTAAAACAACTTTTCTTGCTTTTAAAAAATATACATGAAAGGTTTGCTCAGACTTTTAAAAATACGATTACATAAACACTATCCATTCAATGCCACGATTCAATAGGAGTAGTATATTGGACTTTGGCTTTTAGAATATTTCTGTATTTTTACATGAGATTTAAAACATACATCCAGAATACACGTTGGGAGACTTTCACATTAATGACATCTTGAGGAGCTCTTCTCCTGTTCTTTTATAAATGCAATGGAATGAACAGACAAGGGGTAAAAATGGTGGGTTTTTGCAGTATTTCTCTCATGGCAGCTTTAATAAATCCTGATGGGGTTATGCTGTGTTAGCCTCTATAAAAGCATCAAGTGAGCCATGGCCACTACTCCACAGAGTTTTACGATCTACATAAGGCATAGAATAAAATTAAAAAGAACCACGGAGGGCTACCTTTATCTCTGTTAGGTCCCCCTGCCTCCACGGGATTTACACTGAAGCTGAATTTGACCAGCCTTATTTCTGTGAACTGTAATATTTGAAAGAGCTGTGCAGAGCAGTACATCTATCTCCATTTACAGAATCACACCATCAAAAAGAAACCCCAGATGTTTCTTCCGTCATTTGGGTGCAATGCTCTTTTAATCCAGGAATACGATAGCATCTGTACGAGAGGTAAATACATATGTCTGGCACCGGCGGTAATTCCTCAGCCTGGAAGAACAAAACAACGCACGCCCTACATCTACTTTTCAGATGCCCAGAAAGAACAAGACTGTAATCCAGATCAAAATTCTTGTTCTCTGAGAGAGAGAGACAAAGGGCCAGGCTGTGATCTCAGTCATGCTGGGTACCTCTGAAATCGCTTCCCCGAAGGCTGTGCTCTTTCAGCGGAGTGGTATAACCAAGAGCAGGCTCGGGACTGGGCTTCGGTACCTCTGGAAAGCTTTGCTTCTGTCCCAGAGGGGCACTTTGCAAAAGCATCAGTCAGGGGCTCTTGTGATTGCTTTTCTAATGTAGTAACACCAGACACGGCTGGAGAACCAGGAATCAGTGCATGATGTTTATTCCGGGTTACATGCCCTCACGTTCGCTGACTTGTCTCATATTTCCTACTCTGCTTCCATTTCTTGGTGCTGTCCTGTGGTGTTTGCTCTTGGTGGGAACGTACACTTGCCCCCACAGCTTTCCACTCCTGTGGAGGCTGTTGTCTGCTGACAGCTGTTACCTCATCCCAGCATCCCTCATGTGCTGACGCCTTGTTGTTGGAAGCCCTAGGGAAGACAAAAGATACTGTTGAAAATCCCTTTTATTTTCCGCCAAAATACCATTTAGGGAATGAACGGTTGCGGTTTTTTGGTTTTCACTTGACTGCTGACCTTGGAAAAGGTCATCAGCAGCTGCCTGGAAGATGATGTTGGTGACAGTAATATTGGCAATATAGCTGTAACTCTTCTCCACGTGCTTTTCTTTCATCTAATGACCCTTATTCCATCTATCCAAAGGAGCTTTTGCAGGACTATGGCATATATAAAACCAATCCTGCTGTGAGACAAGGAGGTGTCCAGCCCTGTTTTCTACTGTTATTATTAGGACAGTATCTGCATGTCAGATCTTCCACAATTTTATTTTCATTAGTTTTTCTGTCACCCAGTTGGTTGATTTTAACTTAATTTATTCCACCTCACTATTACTTTGACTTAACCCCCTGTACTTGGGTGCAGTGGGACAGCAAGGGGACTGTTCCAGCTGTGTCCAACTGTACTGCAGAAGGGAAGTCAGACTCTCAAGGAGGTGGGATTTCGCAGGAATCATAAATCATCTTGTTTCTTAATAAGCAGTAGCAAAACCTGGGGCAAATTCTGGGCTGACTTATTCCTGAGCAGGCCAACAAGGTCTTCGGGAGTCCTCAAGGCAAATGTTATTGCAGCTTTCAGTCCAACAATCCAAAGTTTTCTACTTCCCCAACTGCCAAAGCAGGAAACCAAAAAAGCAATATAGTTTGAAAAGGCATTTTATGTTTTACTCCAATTAGATTCCAATTCAGAATCCAATAATTTGTCCTATTAATATGCTATTAATATGCTACCTTTTCATGTGTATTATTACCACAGTGCTTGATTTATTTTATTTTAAATTTTGGGTTAGATGTTCTTGTGAAATAAAAAAGAAAAATGGCTGTATATTCCTTCCAGAAAGAAATATGAATGGCCATATTGTTGAAAAGAAGTTTTTTGCAATACTAGGATTAATACATTGGTCATGTGTTGCTATGGATTTAATAGTATTCAGATTTATAAAGGCATATCTGGATTACTGGAGGAGGAGGATCACTTGATTTCTGTTCCCTTTCCGAAACTTTGGCCACTCTTAAGCAGTGAAGCAGAACAAATTACAATAAAATTGAAGAGTCTCCTCAGAAGTAAAGCCAGAGGGTCAATATTTCATGATGCTGATATAAGTACCTGATGCTCTTTGGAAATGACTGAGCTGCTGTAAAATATGAATGCTGGAAAGCACGTCTATTATCGGTCTCCTTGGGTTTTGTCTTTTTACTTCTTGAAGAATTGCATGATTGTTACCCTACAAAAATAGTGAGTTTCATCATGCATTTTTTTCAACATATTTGTTATTTGGGAGGTTTCTGGGACAAAGATTTTCCTACTGGCTTTATGTAAATAATTGTTTTTATTATTTTTGGAGGTCACAGTAGTGTAACTTGGGACCATGCTAAAGGGTGGCTGGCTTTTGGCAGCTTTGGTGGTTTCTTTTTGGAATAGCTTAAGTCAAGTGTGGTGCAAAGAGGCACCTGTAGTGTGAGTGGGACCTACAGCAGTAGGCATGCCGCTTTTTAAAGACCACATTTGGGGCTGGTTGAAATTAGTGACAGAACTGTCCTTGGCTTTAAAGGAGCCAGGAAAAGCCTGTAATAACCCAGGCGGCGGCTGGAGTTCAGGGTGAGCTGGTACAGCCTGTGGCCACGCAGCCTCTTCCAGTCCACACACTTGGAGGTTGTCCAGGATTGAAGAGTAGGAGAGGTGTTGAATCTCTTGATGTTTTAGAGATCAGGATTTTCCAGCAACATACAGCAGTGCCCAAGAGCAGGAAAGCACCCTGAGATACCACACCACAGATATAGCCTAAAAATCTCTTAAATGGATTTGCCTAACTTTCCTTCAGCTTTAACAGGCCTTGTAATTGCATATGGGATAAGAGTCTCTGGAGTGAGCTTGCTGCTCTGGGCTTTAGCTTAAAGCTCCTCTTGTAAATGCTGACTTCAGGTTCTTTCATAATGATCAAATATTACTATTTCCTCCTCTCATAGCAGAAGACTTAAAATATGACTCATCTTTTCATATTGATATGCAGAAAGCAAAGCGCTGGCATGGGAAGAATGAGCCCAAAATAGACCAAGAGTGCCATGCAAAAATCACTCCTGATAAATTTAATTGCTTTTATGTGTGAGTCACGCCAATACTACCCTATCATTCTCTTCTGTACGTGGCACTTCACTGATGAAATATTTCAATATGTAATGAAATGGAGCATAATGAACCTCTTTCTGGTGAGACGTTGGAAAGCTGTCAGTTTTGTAAGACGCTGCAGTAACTGCTGTAATATTCAGTGGGACCCTGGATCGATCCATCTCTATCGTTACACGCTTGATTTTGGATTTACACTAAATCATGCAGCAGCCAGGTGACTGCTGCTTCAGCTGAGCAGTCTGGAGAGAGTTTGTTAACAGCGTTAGAAAGTGGATGGATTCCAGCCCACCCTTTCTGGTTTACTATAATGATTGCTGTGTCAATATGATGAATATAAACAAGTAGCCTTGGAAGAGAATGAAAATTACTTACTCTTCTCTGCCAGCTACAGTTTTGGTCTTCTAGCCTGTCATAGTAAACTGCATGGTTTGTAAAGTTATGTGTTTGGCATCTGAGTGCTGATTCAGGGCTCACTGTATTTTCGGTGGAACCCTGTTTCATGTAAACATGATTTTAAGTAAAATCAAAGTGACAGGCCTAAGGCACCATTGCTAAATTCTGGACGGGACTCTGAACCAAAGGTTGGGTTTTCCTTTAAGCAGATAGTGTTTATTTTTCTTGTAGTCACCCTAGAAGAGATGATCAGTCCAGAATAATTAGCCAAATACTTGCGTGCAATTTATACAACCTTAGCTACAATAGACAGATGACAAAACTAGGGCCAAAATCCAACACTGGGGTCTACAGTTTGGCTCTCTAGGAGGTAGGGTGGCATGTATTGATAAAACATGTGTTAAACTCCTTTGCAGGTTAACATAAATTAAATGGTATGATCATTCCCAGATCAGAATATGGCTGCAGTAGTCTTGGCTTCCTCTGCGTGCACTTTCACAGCACAAAGATGTGAGCGGGGCTATAGACTCTCCCGACATTCTTTACATTCTCCTTTGCAAGTAAAGCTACTCGGCCTCCTTCTTGCAGAGGTCATGTCAAAATACACTCATTCCTGCAAGGAGTAAACAGCATTTTTAAGACCTGATTTATCATTAAATAAATATTGTTAGAGTGTAGGTGGCTTGCCTCTGCTCTTGCTTGTAGTAAGGTTATGGTAAGGTCACTCTGTCAGTCTCAGTATTTCCTATTTTATATATTTTTAATGTACAGTAGAATCAGGGCCAGCATTTTCTCAGGTATGCTTTCATGAAAGTCACTGCAAGTACATGCATCCCATTTGACAATTTGGTTAAAACTGCTGGCACAGAAGACTACACCGTTCCCTTTTGCTGCTTTTGTACCTAAAGCAGTGTCAAATCCTTGTGTTTGAGCCTGACTTTGTGGTCACCCTATATGGTAGAAGGATACTACCATGTATCCATTTTGCAATGTCATACTCTAGAAAATGCTCCGCAGATGAGAAGGAAGACAAGCCAGTCTCTTGTTTAGCAGTCGCTGTGTGAGGAATCTGCATCCTCATGGCTTTTTAGGGTTTCCATAACAGAAAGAGTTCACGAAAGCTGCTGCTCTGTAGAGCAAATAGTTGATTTGCGCAGTGACTTAAAGCAGGTTATATTCTGTGTAAGGCTTTCCTGGTACCCACTAGCTATCAGGGTACTGATGAAGCACGAGGGAGAAATTGGACTTTTATATAATCAAATTCAGAATGGGTTTTTCTGTTCAACAGCCTTATTGTAGCCTACATGAATGTCAAAAGCAAATTACCGAACATTAGCTATTCTTTTTAATTTAGGATGTTAGTAATATATCAAAGGTTTGTATTGAAAGTTCAGGGCATTATCTTTAAAAAAAAAAAGAAAGATGAATATAAAATGAGTATTTTGGGACACTTTAGTTAAAACCTTGTTAATAATGAGGGTTTACTAACACTTGGGAAGGGTGGAAAGCCTGAACCTGTCTTCTTGCCTGAGGTTCCTGCTCTGCTCAGTGATAGTTTCATTGACTCCTGTTCGTGTTTCCCTTATTTGCCATTTTCTTAGGGCATACATAAAACTTATGAAAACTCTATGGGTTGTTTATTTGCATTGTTTTCAAGAGAAACTAAAACATTCATTTGTATGCAGGTATCAAACTGGTTTGCCAATGCAAGACGTCGCCTGAAGAATACTGTCAGGCAACCAGATCTTAGCTGGGCATTACGAATAAAACTGTACAACAAATATGTTCAAGGAAATGCTGAACGACTGAGCGTGAGCAGCGATGACTCATGCTCTGAAGGTTTGTTGACCCTCTTTTGATCAATTTTAAACCGATTGAAAAAGGTTTAGAAAGTGTCAGATACCCTAAGTTAGATCTGATTTCTCACAAACTGCCTTCAGTGGATCCGCGTTTACTTTTTTGTGAATTAGGTGCCATTTTTGGCTCCCAACTACTCTGCAGCCTTGCAAAGTGGGATTGTGTAGGTTAATCGGGGTGACAGTCTGCTTGCATGCTATGTGCCTGTTTCATATAGCATCGTTATTAGAAAGTTAATTGTTTGTTCATTAGATACTACAAGCCTGTTGCTTTAATCTGCATTAAAGGAAAAAAATTGATTGCATTTGTTGGTTTAAGGAAATGAGAAATCTCTTGACTGTTACTTTCATTGATGGAGGGGCTATCGCAATATCACATCGTTAACAAGAGAATCTGATTAACAAGAGAATCCAATTATATTCAGTGGGGCTTATTATATGGTAAACTTACAATTACTGTATTTATTTTATGTATTTTACCAGCAAACATTTTCCTTAAAGGGTGCACTGAAATTCTCTTTCTTATCCAAATGAACAAATGTAGGATTTTTTAAAATAGCACCCTATATTTTTGAATAGAACATTTGTATTAGTTATGTCTGTGGGTGCTTTTTTCAGTCAGTTGTGACATGGAGATACACTGACAGGAACAAATGCTGCAGGACATTGCCAGAAATGTGTAGGTGAATTTTTAGAAGAATATGTTTCATTTTATAATCAGTTTCAATTCTCTTTGTTCCAATTTCAGTTTGTACTCACATTTCTTTGGTTTGTACTTCCCTTTAAAAGATTGGTTGCAGGACAATTAAAAGAGTACCCCTTAAGCAAATACACTTAAATATGACATAGTACTCAGAAGAAGCAAATTTCAAGTTATGATAGTAAGAACTCAGCTTATTCACCCAGATTTTAAAATGTTTTTCATTGATTTAGGACACTTCTCATTTTTTTTTCTACCTGTCTTGTGTTGCTCATGAACAAATCAGACCCAGACACTATTTTCTACAGTTAATTAACTTGGAATAGTTGGAAGATCTAAGAATGCTGGGAACTACTATGAGCACTGTGTGAACAGAAGAAAATGAAAGTAATTTTCTAATGCTGAAGTCTAAAATTCTTTTGTCTAGTTTTAGTTACAGCAATTTAAAGCATGTAGAGAAAGCCTCTTGTTAAATATTAGGTATTTGATGCATTACTGTGTCTTTCCTCCTTTGTTTTCAGATGGAGAAAATCCTCCAAGAAACCATATGAATGAAGGGGGATATAACAAACCAGTTCATCACACTGTGATTAAAACTGAAAATTCAGTAATAAAAACAGGAGTGAGACCAGAAACAAGTGCCAATGAGGATTACGTGTCACCCCCCAAATACAAAAGCAGCTTATTGAATCGTTACCTAAATGACTCATTGAGACATGTCATGGCTACTAATGCGGCTATGATGGAAAAAACAAGGCAAAGGAATCACTCTGGTTCATTTAGTTCCAATGAATTTGAGGAGGAATTGGTGTCTCCGTCATCATCAGAGACAGAAGGCAATTTTGTCTACCGGACAGGTAAGGGATTCTTTCTGCATCATTTCTAATACAGCCGGCTTTGGTGGGTGGTGTCATCTGGAATGAGTGCGACCTGATGGTGCCTTTTGTGAGACTGAGTAACTCCTGTCCATCCTCTCGTATGAGGGTGGATGACTCCTGTCCATCTTCTCGTATGAGAGGGGATCGCTCCTGTCCATCCCTTCATTCACTGGAGAAGTTCTATCAACGGTATTGAAGTTAAATGCTGTTATTGACCACTAATGAAGCTGCTTTGCTTTTTGAATGGAGCTATGGGCCTGATTCTTGAAATGACACTTGTAGGCCAGTTTTGTCAGCACTAAGACAAGCCTACAGAAGGACAAAACTCTTGAGCATTCTGTTACAATAAGGGAGGACTAGAGGGCTGAAGTACTCCATGGCTCCAGCTGCAAGGAAGAGGAGGGCTTTGAAATTTCAAGGTGGCTGTTTGTGGCACTTACTTGAGCTATATGGCCCCCATCTTCCCCTGTTGTACAGTATTTTTTCTGTCTTCATAGAGCCTTCTCTGGTGTGTAGCCCTTTGGTGCTCCTGCATCTCTTAGGAATACATGGATTAGTTTAGACCAATTTCTGCATCACTCTCCAGCTGCAGCGCACTGAACTAAGGGGCCGCAGACTTGGCCATTAAATATCTTGGCTTAGCGGTTTTTTTGAAGGACTACACATAATTTATTATTTTAATGTTATCAATAAAAATACAGAAGCATGATTTATATCATCCGCTGTGTTATCAGTCAGAAGAAGGCACGTGGGACTGCCTGGCCCATGCCAGTCAATTGTTGTAAATCAGGGCAAGATCAGGACCTGCTCAGGTCCCTGTGGGGCAGGGAGTGCTGGAAGGCTCCTCTTGTGAAGCTTGTTCTGTATTTCTTTGGGGATGTAAGGCGAAGGCTGTTGCTGTCCCCTCATCTTTGAAAAAAATGAAGTCTTTCATCCCAATCTCTGGAAGTCTCCACCAGCGTCTCAGGGTTTCCACCCATCGCAGTGGCACTTCACATTGTCCCAGTGCCTTTCGCAGGGGGTTATCCTGCCAGGGCCCACCCTGCGGGCAGCATTGCTTTTGGGATGGAGGAAAGTTGATGAAAAGTACTGGAGGGATTTGCACTGAAATTAATACAGACTTAGATGTTGTACTTGGTTCCCCTTGGCTTCCCTGGCAGGCAGGTTTGGGTGCCCCTCGCCTTTGCCTCCTCTCACATTTGCAGCCTTTACCCTTGCTTTCCTGGCCTGTTTCGTGTGATGGGGCCACAAGGGTTTCAGGAGGCTGTATGTTCTAGTGGGGATAGGAGGACCTTGGTGCATGCAGGTTGTCAGGGGATGACCAAGGCAGGAGTGGGGGCCCTGTAGAGAAACGGGATCTCATGGGCAGCAAGAATAATGCATACACAATGAGTAAGTTTCAAAATTAACTCTCTCTGTTCATTTAGCTGCCTTTTTTTCAACATACCAAATGCATTTGGTCCGCATTATGGGTGTATCGTCTGCCAAGTTGTATTTTTAAGTGAAACGTTACTCAAGAACAGATGCAGCAGCTCAGATATGTAAACTTCTGTTTTTCCATACTTTTATAACATAACTTAAAAATGGACACAATGACTTTTTAAAAATTGTAATAAATTTGCTACTGGATTAAGCTCTTCTTGCCAAGTTTCAGGCCGCACTGAAAAATACGGTCTTTAATGAGAAGACTGAGGCAGGCACGGTGTAACTGTGTGAGTTCACAAGCTGGGCTGGAATGACTAAAACCCAGTATATTTGTCCTTAAAGTTCATAATTGACATTCCTGGAACTCGTCTTGACATCGTAGTTAAGTCAGTTCTTAAGTATCTTTGTTAACATTTTGAAGTGCTATGGCCTTTGATGAGACCAGCAGCTCTCAGGATATAGTTTTATTCTTTTTACGCTTCCAAAGCAGACAAGCAGTAGCCTGCTGATAGAAAGAAAAACATCATCTGCACACACCATATTATTTAGTATATCATTCTTATATATGCATGCAGGTTCAGGAAAAAACAGGTAAAAATAGGCTTTTTTCAGCTACAATATTACAGTCCCATTAATGATTTTCTGATGATGTTATAACATGCAGAAATTGAGCCCTTCACGAACAAAGCAGATATTTTCAAGTTGTCATCCATTCATGAAATCTATTTACAAATACATGAAATTATCTAAATTATTTTTAGACAGGAAGAGATAAATAAGAACATTTATTTTTTTATGTCTTTTCTCTGTAATTTAAATACCTGTGATGGCAGTTCTCAGTGCAGTTGTGTAGCAAACCTATATCTCTGTTCTCAAAAATAGCCGCAATCCATTTTGGTTAAGCAAAATACCAGGGTACGTCTGACTGCACGACTCATACCTTCCTGAAAGCAGCAAGTGTATTTTTAAGTGAGATATCACCACTTACAAAGAGCTCCCCGCTGCAATTTTTTGTTAAGCCAAACAGCTAATTTTTTACACAAAAGTGTTGAAGCAGAATTGCGAAGTCCCTACTAGATGTTTTAGTTTATGTAGACATTTTGAGTAGTACTTCAAAAAGCACGAAGTGGGAAGCTGATGGACATTTTATTTTTGAGAAACTTTTGGCAAGGTTGCTGTGCTCGTAAGAGCAGGCAGTCGTTGGTGTCGAAGCAAATTCTTTATGGTGCTTCCCTGGAAAAGCAACTTTTTGTGAGTAGAAAGCTTACTCACCGCGTCTGGTTCATGTTATGGGCCAGTCCCTGATTTCAGGTACATCCATGTGTCGGGAGTGACTCCGCTCGCAGGGTGCCCAGGTCACTGTGGCCACGTGCGTCTCAACAGCCTGCGCCGAATTAACGGGGCAGGAGCGTTGCGTCCAGTGACAAAAACAAGAAATTGCAGTTTAAAGTTTATAAGGAAAACGGGTTGTACAGTTTCCCGTTTCAGTCATTAACATGCTTATAAACACGGGACCATATGCTGCTCTAGCTTCAGGCAACTGGGAAATCCCGTGTAAAGATCAAGGACAGGCTGTATAACCGAATGGCAGCCACACTTTGTCCCCCCGCACGAGTATTACGAGCTCCTGGGGAGCAGCTTTAGTGCTGGGGCGGCACCAGCAGACCCCGGTTCCGGGTCCCTCGTGGGTACGGTGCCTGCGCTGCTCCGTCCCGCTCCGGGAGCCGGGGAGCTGCCGCGGGAGGCGGGAAAGACGGACGGACGGCACGGGGAGGACGGAGCAGCCGGGAGAGCGTGCAGCCCTACTCGGATATGTCCCATCTGTGAGAGTTTCTGTCCTAAGCTGATGTGCTTATGTATATAATGGGACATATGCGAATGCATTCACTTAAGGCTGAAAATTTCAGTTTGGATTAATCCTGGTGCAGGTATAATACATAAATATATATAATTGGTCAAATATGTGTTTTAAACTGACCACGGAAAGGCTTGGTTCAGTGTTTTTGTTTAGTTAAAAGTCCATGCTGGAGAACAAGTTTTCATTAACTCCTTGGCATGCTGTCATTCACAGCAGGTTCTCCGTGTGACAGCAATAACTAAAACCAGACTTGCCTATCTGTATTTGTTGTACAAACGCACGCAGAAACAACAGCCTGACTGCAACGAGCACTCCAGAAATCTACAAGGAAAAGATCTAATAACGTTTATAGTGAGGCTGGATGTAAATCTAAAGCGTCAACGTCAGTCTTTGGTTTACGGATCACTAAAATGCTGACTTTTTCTGTAATCACGCTGCGGTGCTCTGCGAGTACCCCATCGTTGGTCACCTGTGGGAACAAAATGTTCTGCGTCGTTATAGCCCAAGGAAATGAAAAATCCCAGCTTTCTGGGATATCGCTGTCTGTTGAGCCACGTTTGGTGAACGAAAGCAAAAATTAAAATGAGAGAAAGAGGGATGGAATGGCAGGACAGGGAGTTTTCTAACTTCTCTGTAGGCAGATTTTCATTGATTTCACTTTATATGTTACTTAGCACAGTAGAAAAGCCAGAACAAATAAAAATAGTGAGGAAACTAAAGACTTGCAGGCCTGGAAAGGAGGGTGGCTTTTAAAAAAAACTCTTGAATGAATGCTTGATTTTTGAAGATGTTTGATCTCTTTTTTTAGACATTTATACTCAGGAGTGTGCTCTGTTTCTGATGTTTTCATTACTGTTGCCTTTTTCTTTCCTCTCACCTTCCTTTCTTTCTTTCACTTGGATCCTGCAAAGTTTGTGATTTATAAAGCACAATCCTGGGTCGTTTATTGCAGCACGCTGAGCACCTCCGATGAGACCCTCAGCACGCTGCAGGATCAGGCCCACATTCATACAGAACACTTAAATGTAAGGGTATAGCCGTGCCTATAAGTGCTATAGCGAGACACACACAGGCTGCAGAACAGTGCTGTGATTTTGTGTGGTCCTTGCCAACTTTTCCTCGCAATTCAACATTTTTAGAAATTAACGTGTAATTTAAAAATGAGCTATAAGATTTAAAAGCATAATGTGAACACAATGGAACCTGTTTTCAGAAACAACTCGAGGGACCCGCAAAAAACACTAGTACCAGCGACTTTTGCAAGTTTGATCTAAACGGTGCTGGAGGCCTTGGGGATGCTTTAAAATAAATGGTAACCTGGGAGAGCTGAAGGAGGTCCTTGTTGCAAATTCTAATGTCATCCAGAAGTGAAATGGAAAAGGGGGAATGTCAAGTACAGTATTAAATGCACACAGCAGCATAACTGCAATTGAAGGTTACACAGTTAAGATCATATTTCTGCAGGAATTTTATTATTACATGACCTGATTCGTCAACACTGAAATAGCATGGAATTGAGAATTGAGGAGAGGATTGCGTTTAATTTGCTGTTCTGTTGTTTTTTCTAAAGAAAGATTAAAAGGAAATGGCTTTACTACAGGGACAGTGTCAGGTTTAATATACCAGATGTGATAGCCCAAACCTGAGAATTTTAAAGATCCTGCCTGCTCCCCACTAGTTAAGTTGGTTATTCACTTTTTGCATTTCTTTCCGTTTAAACAGTAAAAATCAAATAAGCTGGTTTTTAATTCCCTTTAGTTTCTCGGTTTCTCAGTATTTGAGCTGTGAGGAGAATGGGTCAGGATTATTTCCACGTGAAAACAGTGCTTCATCAAAACTGATTCTTTTTTTTATTGTGGAAAGGGAGGGCCGGGAGCATCGACGGCGCCGGGGGCAGAGCACCCTCCCAAAATCCTGGGCACGCAGGGTCTGGCAGTGGACAGGGGAGAGCTTTGCCTGGAGCCAGCCCCGCCGGGAGGGAAGCGGCGTTCCTGGCAGTTTTAGCTTTTCTGGGCCTTTTCTCTCCGCTCCCTGCTTTTAATGGTCACTTTTGTGGGAAAAGAGAGTACTTGTTTTCTCACAGGTGCTGGGTGCAAACACTGTGCATCCTTGTTTTATCTGTTTGTTTTCAGATGCAAATGGCTGTGAATGTTTTGGGCTTTTTTTTTTTGCTTTTTTTTTAAAACCAAAATATTAAAGATTCTGGAGATTGGGCTATGTGGGGGTCAGATGTGCTTCTAATGGCATGGGTTAGTTCATGGGTATAATTTGGGTATAATTGCTGCGGAGACCCCACGGAGCAGAGGAGGTGCGGGTGCACCTCTGCTGGTTTTGCTGCTGTTGATGTCATGGCAGATTTTCCGTGTACTTCAGTAAAAAATAGCTTGAGCCAGTTGCTTGGCCGCAGAGGGTTTTCTTCAAGTCAGCTTGCTTCAGGGCAGCACGTCTCGGGACTCCTGACAGCTTTATCATCGCAGAGAATGAGATGTTCTTGCATGAATGATTTGAAATGGAAAAGATGACAACATCTGACCAAAAAAATCAGAGACACCAAAAAAAATCAGGGGATCAGCCATGTTTCCATGGCCACAGGTTGCTGCTGCCCGTGCCGGTACAGCAGCCCGCCTCTGTTTCTCCGAGACCATTAAAATTTCCCCAATGCAAATATTTGCAGCAGCAGCCAAAAAAGCAGCAGACCCCTGCGCTTGCCCAAGACCTCTCTCAGACACAGCAGGAAAAATGTATGGTGCTGTCACCGATCGCTAACAACTATATATTTTAATACTCCTCTTCAGAGTTAGCCAATGCTCCAGGCCTCAGCAAGGGCTGTTCCCTGGCAAGCCTTGGGCCTCATTCATTTAGCAAAGGTGTGTGTGTGTGTGTGTGTTCAAAGAGAAAGAAATACTTATCCCCGTTTTTCCCATTGTTCAAAACGTCTTCAGAATTATGCTTGGTCTTAAAACCTGGGGCCAGCCCAAATGTGAATGTTTCAGGAAATTATGTGGACGGAAAAGCACATGGTCATAAATCAGACTGTTTTCCAGTTTTAGCTGTAGACTGCATGGCTAGTAATGAATATAATAGGGAAATTAGTAAGAAAATTAGCAGTTAATTTAAGGAGTATTTAAAGAGTGTGTAAAACTACAGCTTGGGAAAACTGATTTAGTGGAATGGATGTGATTCCTTCTCCCCTGCCACTGCCTGAGCAGGATTTTCCCCGGTAGCCAGATTTCTGTGCAGATCTCTTGCTGCAGAAACATCGGGCTTCGATGCTGCCTTGCAGCGCATCAGCTGGTCTGGCTTTTGCACCGACTCAGGGCATCCTCAGCCTTGCACACACCATCATCCAGATGCAGCCGCTGACGCTGCGAGCTGTTGCGTGCCTTGCAAAGAGGAGCACGACTCAAATGAGGGGGAGAGAGCGGGGTTCAGGGGGAGATAACAAGATGAGATAATGGGGGAATGCACCAGCTGGAGCGGAGCAGCAGGAAGCCCTGGACGCTGCAGCTGGGGACAGAGCGGTGCAGCATTGGGCAGGGGATGTAGGCCAATGAACATGAAAAATACGGCACGATTTTAAACAGAAAAGAGAAAAAGAGTGCTTGCAAAGACAAAAACACAGAGACGCGTGCTGTCACCCCATCAGGAGTGGCTTTGAAATCACGCACTTAACTTTATATATCACTGGTTGGAAAGTGCTTTTGAGTGCAAAGCCTTGTCTGGAGGCAGATCACCCCGGTGCTGGGCTGCGAGCAAGGCTTGTGCAGGCTCCGATGCCGAAATGTGCCCATTCTGCTCCTTGGGGCTCACGTGGGTCTCCAGGTGGCTCTGCCCCAGCACTGAGACATCTGCCTGTGGCACCTGCATGGAGAAGAAAGAGAAATTACGGGGACAAAACCCTTCCTTTTTGCCCAGTGAATTACTTTTACATACGAAAAGTAATCTATCATCTCCTTCTCGAGTAATCGCTGTCTTCAGTGGCACTTATTAGCACAGTAATCTCTGTGCAGTGCAGCAAAGTGTGACCAGGAGGGGACATGGTGCAGGAAAGTCGGGCGCAGGTGGGACAGGGTGATGGCAGGAGGGGGCGAGGGCTGGGCTTTTCACATTCTGGGGCAGTAAATTTAAAGGAGTGGCGAGCCCATAAAAGTTTCACTTCTTTTTGGAAAAACATCTGAATTGAAACTTCATACCTGGCATGGGGTTCCTGCGTGTCCCAGCCTCCTTCCACTGCTGGGGAGAAATAATGCGACTTTGGGTAACATCCTGGTAGATTCTGCTTGTAGCATTGACTGTCCCCCGCGTGGTGTTACAGTGCTGCTGTTCATGTTGCTGTAGTTAAGGCTGTATCTGTGTTTCCATTAGAACCCTTTTAATCTGCAAATTTATGACCCAGCTGTAAAAATTCAATCCAGACTGAAACTTGGCATGGGAAGCATTCGTTCTCCCATCTGTGGAAGGGATTTAAGCAGGTACATCCCAGTAATAACCATTCGAGTTAGGCTTGTAAATTTGGAGCATGATGACTGCTGAATAAAACTGTGAGCTTCTCAGTAGTCCTGGAGTTTCAAGTATTTTATGCCCGTGGTGAGACTAGTGGAAAGCAGTTTGTTTGTATTCAGCCATATAGCTGTAAATGAAGAAAATGTTTTGGGTGTTTCTGTGTTTGCTTACATGCACAAGCATATGCATTTTCCTTGCCATGGCAATATTTTGATGTGGGTGGCAAACACTTGAAACTCTGCAGGGTCTTACTCCAAAGCAGGGCTTGATCATTCCCAGGTAGCATAAGAAATTGTATTCATGCTGGTGTGAACAGTAGGATTTATCTATTGATTATAATAGAAAAAAATCGGGAAACAAAAAGACCAGATTGTTTTATTTTGAGTGGGATTTTTGATTGGGTTCTTCTTAAAATATCTTCAAAACTGATTGAGTGTTGAACTGCAAAATTAGCTTTATTCACCATCACTTCCTCCCATTTTGATTTTCTTTTCTAAAGAGCTACACACCAAACGTCCCTGACCAGATAGGCTAGTAATCTCACCTGATCCAACAAATCCTATTTCCCTTTGCAGGTTTGTGGTTTTTGAAAGTCATTCTGTAACTTAAAAAAACTCCTTTATGTGTTTAACTGAAATTTTTTAGGTCATTTGTCCATAATGTGAATACCAGAAACATAATGATGAAAGCAGTTTAGCGAGACCAGACTTCTGATCTTCCATGTGTATTCACAGAGAAGCTTTTGGGAGGGTTTTGGCACGATTTGGGAAGTGGATTGAAGGGATCTCTACGTGGACTAATGTTAGGCTGCGGAGGAGTTTATACCCGTCCACTCAGAAAACTCCTTGACTGTATTCGGAAAATGCAGGGAACCTGTGGATATCGTTTGTGTATGAGATTTTTGCCATCCTGGTGGAGGAAGGAGAGCGTTCATAAAAACACCGTATCCAGAAAAACGTCCCTCATCTTCATCTGTATAGTTAAATTTCTAATTATCCAAACCCAGAAAAGCAGAGTTGGATTCAGTTTTATTTAATCCACTTCACCCCAAACTTAAAAATTTGGGTATGAGATACAAGGGGTAGATGTGGAAATTATCAGTGATTACTAAAGACCTTTTGAGGTCTTTTATGCTTTATGGCATTAAATTGGCATCAGATAGCCACTTCAGTTCTGTTAAAGGAGAAATATGTCCTAACAGTCAAAGCACGCAGAAGGCTTGTATAATATAAGTGAGTTTTATGTGAGCTAAAAAAAAAAAAGGAGCAGGAGTTTAAAGCAGGAAAGTAAGTTGGAGAAGTAAACTACATTGTAGAAAAGCTGGAAAAAGTAAAAACAATTCAAACAGAAAGAGATCAGATAAACAGCTAGAGCTGGAACAGCTGAAAAGAAACACACAAAAATAGGTAAAGCAAAATTCCAATGAGCCATGAAATGTGTTTTCCTTAATTTTTCACAGTGGCCTTGAAACCTGATGTTGGAGACTCTATCTCAGTTCTTTCACGGATGGCCAGAAGTTGAGGTTAGGATGACCAGATCGTTTGGTATGGCACTGACATTTCAAGTTAACAGGCATTGCCAAGACTCTCAGTTATGACACTAAAATATACCGCTATTTCTAGGGCCAATTTTCAGTCCCTCCCTCATGCCTCCACATTGATTTAGGCAACAGATGCATGAAAAGCAAAGCAACATTCAAAATAATCCCTTAGCTGAAGCTGGGGGAAGGCTGGCTAGTGGGCTGTAGCCAAAATTCCTTAAATGTTACAATGTTTTACATTTCTAAATGTAAAAACTTCTTTCCAATGTGAGGTACCAGCCAAATGTCTTGGTTACGGTATCTCAGAGTAAAAACTGGCATGTGGCCTTGTGGTCATTTGTGGGTATTGACAGATTTACACCATCGAAGATCAAGTTAAATGTTGTCGGTTTCTCCATCTCCCCTTTACTTCGTCAGGCTTTTTTTTTTCTCTCTCAGTTACTATTTGTCAACTTAAATCCAGTTTGCTGGAAAAATGAAGGCTCTTCACGACCTGGCTCTTCAGGAGCGAATTGCCTCAAATTCTTTCTGCTAGCCAAGGTATTTTGTAATGCATTGCAAAACAGCAGCAGGATTGCTCTGCTTGCACTAGATGTACTTTGTGGGCTAGACACTGTGGGCAGTTTTAATGAGATCTTGGTGTGCTGGAGAATTTGTCTCGGCCGTTGACTTCACAGAGACTTTCATCCCAGGTCCCTGCTCTACTAATTGCTATTCCCACCCCAAGGAGGGGGCTGTGGCTTTGCCCTGTTGCGGGCTAAGCCCGTGGGGATCCTGGACCTGCGGAGCTGGTGTGCAAATTCCACGGTCTGCTCCTGACTATTTGTGACAGCTTTGCCCAGGAGGGGTGGTGGGTTGCCCGTTACACGTACACGCTAAAATTCATGGTCCTGTTTTTCTCCTTCTCATGTTGTTTCGCTGGTGTAGCTGTTGGTTACTGCATCACTAATTCATTTCCCCTGGATCCTCTTCAAATAGGAGCTTCCTGCAGAAGGCAACAGCCTCTGTTCCTTTATCAGGAAGGATGTCCTGCTCCAGCCAGCTCCAGAGACTGTAGTGGTGTTTGTAACCCGTACAATCTTTCATACACACACACATATATTTCCTCAGTGCTCGATTACGATGATGATATCTGTGGAATTCAGGCCTCCTGCCTTTTGCTGTGGTTACTGACTCCTCCAGCTCAGCGCGGTGCAGTAGTTCACCGTGGCAGTGAACTTTGCAAAGACAGAGGAAAAGAGGCTCCCAACTGTATATTCCACAAATGATGAGATCTCTCCCTTTCAAATCCTGTACCGCACTGAGGTGCTTACTCCAGCTTGCCCCACTAAGCCCAAAATCCATATTCATGAAGGTCAGCAGAGAAGAGGAGGCTGACCTGCAGGTATTAATCCCTGTGATCCTTTGTTTTATGCAAAAGCACTTTTTTGCTGGCTAAACCAAAGTAAAGAAATGCTTATTTAAACATTTTAAATTAATAAAAATGGCAGGCGTCTTTATAAGTCTGTTTTCCGTTTGGTACTGTCTCGCAGTATTTCTGCTGCTGTTTGCATTCCTTCTCTAATGAGATTGTGAGTGATAATAATTTCTCCTGGCTACCAGTGCACATAAGCATTAATTTGTGTTTGTTACATTTGTTGTGGATCTATATAGAGAAAAGGTCATTAATATTTCTCAGTCCTCTGTACCTCATTCAACTCCCAGATTCATATCCCTGGTTCTCTGCCTTCTTATTTCAAAGGGGGCTAATAATTACATCTGATGTCCGACTCAGAGTGCCTCTAGCTTCACCTGATAATTGATGGACCGGCACTCAGATGTTTTCAAACCAAGCCTTTGGAAGTGCTTTATGCTGGACAAAGCAGAAATCCAGTGCACCAGGATCTGCTCTGGTTTTTGAGTGTTTTGGCCCCAAAGCACGCTACATGGTTTGACACACAACGTTCATGTATTTGCAAAGCTTTCCAAACTTCATTTGGTGAACTCCAGCTGCTTTCAGTGGGATCTTTGCTCGCAGATCAAAGACTGTGACCCTCGGAGAATGTAAGTGCTCATATTTGGGTACTGCTCTTCCTTCATTCCTTGCACAAAATAGGGAAAATAAAGGCTGTGTTGAGCCCCATGGTACTGCTGCACTTGCTGAGGTTTGAGGAGCTCTTGTCATCTCTCTGCGGGTGTCGTGGCTGCTTGGAGACACCCCTTCCCTGCCCAGAGCAGCAGCAGCACCCACACCAATGTGAGCCCACCAAACCCCTCTTCTACCTTATGGCCTTATCCTCTTTCTATCCCATCCCAACAGCATCCAGGCAGAAACTCCATGTTCCCCCCAGGACTAAAAATCCTTTAACGGGCGGTGTGGGACACGGCTCTGCTGGGGCAAACTCAACTTGAGCTGCTGGCCCCTACCCACCCTCACCCATGGAGAGGTCATGTCCCACCACCCACCACCTCCTGTGCATGAAAAACGAGCCCGTGGAGCGGGAGGTCTCGACAAAAAGCCAGGTCTGGGTGAGCTGGGTGAAGGGCAGCAGAGGAGGGTCAGAGCAAGGTGTGTCTGAAGGGGAGAGGTGGGTTTGCACTGGCCCTCGGCGTTATCTGGTAACAGGGCTCACCTTCGTCCTTGGCGAGCTCTGCTCCGTCCGAGGATTTTGCTCCCTTGGCCCCCGTGTATCTTTACAGCCGGATTATGGGTTTAGGAAAGTCAAATGCCCTGAGATCACAGATACAGAGTAACTGTTTATAGAGGAGAGGAGGAGGGTGAAAATCAACAGATTCCTGTGATATATTGTATGTCATCTGTACGTGACACTCCGAGCCCTTCAAATGCTTAAACTAAAGACCTAAATATAATTTAGTTAGTAAAAATATACCTTAGTTATAATAAAATGATAATAGTGGAACTTGGCAACAGAGCAGCTAATAAATACTACACTTTTGAAATGTGCCTGGGATCCAAGTACATACTCTTTTACTGTGTAGTTAAAGCATGTGGCAGGACATGCTAGACCAAGATTTTCTTCTTGTCTTTCCAGTGGAAAACTAAAGTTCTTTGTTTAAGTGAAGCCCGTTGGGAATTTTTCTTAAGTAAAACAAGGAGCTAAAGAATTCCATTCCCTTTTGCCAACTTTTTTCCTCCTTCAAGCCAAATTATCGATTAATGGGGCATTAAATATCAAATACTGCCTAGTTATATTCATACCCTTTTTTATTTAGGCGTCTTCAATGCTTTCTCACTGGTGCTTCAAACACAGCTGAATTAAAAGATGAGATACTTTATTGGGAAGAGACTACCCCTTCTAAACCTTTTTTGCCTTACAAAAATAAAGGTCAGTAATCTGAAAGTCACTGAATTTGCATACTTAACCCTATTTCTGATTTTTTGAAAGAAAAAAATATCCATACTCCTTTAAGATCTTCTTCTTCCCGAGCTTCATTCTTTGCCTTCTTCATTAGCTGTCTCCATTTCGGTACCCTATCGTTTTGCCAGCAGAGCAGCCAAGTGAATGCTTGACCATATTTTTGTCTGGCTCTAGCGAAACCATGATCTGACAATAGAATACTTTTCTCTGGGTTTTCCTTCTTCCCCCAGGGAACCATACTTCAAGGGCAACCTGCTTGTCCAGCATATGAACATGTGGAAAATCCACTGCTATGCACTAATGATTTTCAGATGGGCAATTGTTGCTGAAAATCATCCCAAGAGCAGCAGCTTCTCCATTGTAGCACCTAACCGCTTTGGGATCACATTGCTCATAGCTGATCTGGAATAAACCCTTTGCATTTATGTATAAGGTGGTGACATGTGCTGCATCACACATGTAGTAGCAAAATTTAGGGGGAAAGGAGGTAAAAGTTACACTTGTGGTTCTTTTTTGGCCATTGCAACGCGCATCAAAGTCTGACACTTATTTTAGCTTGAAAACATAAATGTAGGAAAAAGTCGAGCCACGCCAAAGATCCACGACAGCAAGGCAGAAGCACCCTAAATATTGTCCACAAATTAATCACTTTCAAACTTTTGTTTTAAATATTTACAAGGAGGCTTATCACATGCTGGGAGAGAGAAGAACGGGTTTTAAATTTTAAATAATTTCTATTACTGTTCTTCTCAGAACTGCATTCTTTTTAAACAACTTTCGCTTTTAATCTGTAATTAAAGCTAAAGTTTTCTTTAAATTTTAAAAGCTTGTCCTTGGACTAAAATAACATGGAACATTTTTAAACATTGATCCAAGCTGCTGTAGATACATTTTATTTCAACCACAGAGCCTGCAGTTGGATTCCTGGCTTTGCCAGATAGGCTATGACCTGTGAGTGTGGCAGTAATGACTCTGGAGTCCTGGATGCTGCGCTACCAGCGAGGAGGGTTGTTTTTCTGGAGTTGTTCCTCCCTTTGGGCCCTATTCATGAATGACTTAATCTCTGCGTATGATCAAATGTCGTGCAAGTTACTGTGCACAGAAAAAAATCAAGGAATGCTGCTCTTCCCCGCGTTCCTTACATGGAATCGCTGTGCCTGCCCAGCAAGCAGTTGGAGAGCGGTAAGGGTGGGAAGCGAGCAGCAGCAAAAACACACATAAAAAACCACCAGAAGCAATATAAAAAGAGGGAGACGAAGAAAACAGAGAAAACTCTGAAGGACTGGATGTGCAAGTTGGATTGGGCCCTGCGTAGACAGCTCTAGCTTGCCCAGGCAGCACCAGCTGGAGGGGGGAGCCAGGCTTTTGACTGGGGGGTGTTACAGGGGCGATACATTCACCGTGAAAAACAAAAGTGTTCCCCAGTATTTTCTCTGGAGCGTTGGTCATAAAGCTGATTTCTAGTGCATGTTTCCATCAGCTTGTTTTGTCTTGGAAAGCAAACATTTACTGTTTTGATGGGCAGATCTCAAGAAGTTCAGGGAATCAGTGCTGCTTAGTCTTTTTATCCTCTTGACCTAATTGCTTGTGTGGTGTAATTCTGTCCTTTCACAGGATATTAAACCACTTCACTTGGAGCCAAGACAGAGATTTTCATTAGTTGTAATATTAATTACCTGATGCATGCCATACAAGGAATTTTTCCTGTGATATTTTGGTATTTTCTTAGAGATCCAGCAGAATACAGGGGGTGAAGCGGCGCATAACTGTCTCCACAGTTTTACAGACGTCTTCCTAATTCTTTTAAGTTCCAGCAAAATTTTAGCTTATGTTAGGCGCTGTTCTCAGTTACATGTGAAGAAAGGACTCATATTCTCTGAGTTGTTTTTCTCATCACCAACACCCTGTGGCCTCTGCAAGAAATTCTGTCCGTCTCTCCGTGCCCTGGTGTGGGGACGGATTGCTATAGCAGGACTCCCACGCCAAACAGAGACTGGTGGCAAATGGGGAATAACTTGATTCAGGTGCTGAACTCCTCCAGCTGTCAATGGAAGCTACACTTGTTTGTCCAGGGCAGTGACTGGAATAGCCATTTACCTGTTTTTGAGACACTTTCCATCCTTTCAGTACTGACAATGGACTCAAAAGATGTACCTTGCCTTTCAGGCAGGTTATGGCTGGAGTAGCATTTTAGCTCTAGGAGGTAAAAGACAGAACAAAGGATGGGGATAAAGGGGAAAAGGAAAACTCACAGCCAGGAAATAAATACAGGTGGGACAATAAAGGACAGAAACTTTAAAAACTGTAGAGAGAGGAGAGTGCTGAGAGAGGGCGAGGAAAGGGGAATGCGAAACTGAGAACAAGAACAAAAAGGAAGAGGAAAGGGGAGAGCGATGGAGGGGAAGGAAGAGGAAAGAAGGATCAAAGGGATGAAAGTAAGATGAGAAAATACTGGGGAAGCAGATATGATGGAAATACTGGTAGGAATCTGGAGTGTAACTGGGAAGGGCTCTAGAATAAATCAGGGAAGCATAGGAGATGTTAGCATTTTTCACAATTCAAAATGAGAAGTTTGACATTGCTCCCTTTCAAAGTGTTTGACAAACAAGGATAGATAAGCATTCAAGATATATATTTTACCACTCTTCTTGGAAGGCACCTTTGAGTCTAATTACTATATCTTGGCATTTTTTTTTGCATGTTACACAGGCTAAGAGCAAATAAACTTCCAGAAAAGGGTATGACCTTGCTTAGAATACAAAGCAAATTAATCCAAACTGTTGCTCACAACTCAGGGGGAAAAAAAAGAACTTAGTCTGAGAGCGGGACATACTCTAGTTCTGGTGGCAGTGGTGGCGGGGTGTGTGTGTGTGTGTGTCTGTTTTGTGGGGGGTGTGTGGTTATTAATTTCTGAGTTTCTCGGGACATCCACAGTCTCTGACTAAGCTGGACACAAAAGTATAGAAGAGGTTTCATACTTTGACTTAATCATACCCAACCCAGAGTTTGGCGAATCCCACCAAGACCTATTTTGAAAACTGTACCTAGTTTTCAGACTACTGTAAGACAGTTCGGCCAAATGTGGAGGCTTCTGTGACCCAGTGCTCCTGAAAGTTTGAACTTCTCCCAGGTCTACTCCTTTCTGTACATTTTGCAGATTAGATCTCCTGTTTGAAAATTTTTCAAGTCATCATCTGTAAGTTGCAGGCAGAAAATCTTCTCAACCTATTGCATAGTTGGCTGAGGACAATGTCTTTGTGCTTCTCTGAGATGAGCATCTGTCAGTAGCATAGAAAGGACATCACCTGGGATGGATTGATAGTCTGATCTTCTCTCGCAAATCATGCATTCCTATATAGTTCATGATATATACGAACCTAAAATATGTCATGCCAGATCAGATTATACATATAATTTTCAAGTTCAACAAGAGGTTTTGTTTCTTTTTCCCCCATCATTTTTTAAAGAAACAGAGCTTATCTGAATTAAAAACATGATTGGTGATGACGAGTGGGTGGTTCTGTTTACCCTGCCACATTATATAGTACCACTTTTACTCCTTGTTTGGATAGCAGTCACAAGACCCAGATATCAAGCTGTGAAAGTATTTTTCTTGCAGCAGCCTTTCTTTTTTTGGCAGGCAGTGGCTTTGGAGATGCCTCGCGTTTTGTCATGTGATTGGACTGCTGATGAGGTTTCTGTGCTGCCTCATTTTCTTGGATTCCATCTGAATTAACTCTTCTTTGGGTCACTATTGTTAGCACACTTCTGAATGAGCGGGGTTTTGCATTATAGTGTAATGAGCTCCTAATACCTAGTCTCTGTAAGAAAACAGCCCGTAAAGAAGGAATTTGCTGCATTTGTTCCACGTGACAGAAATCTGTTTTCTGTACCTCCAGCTGTCCGCATTGAAAACACATTCCTTCTTCACAATAATATTCTTTCCTGAAAGGAGGGAAAATGAGTGGAAATGACTAGTATATAATCGTTCCATCTAAAAACCTTCAGTTTAGTCTTGTAAACACATAAACTAGTTCTTTGTAAACAAATGTCTTAATTTTCTTTAAACTGAATATTTAGATGTCAAAGATAGAGAAGCTGAATATGTCAAACACATATGGTTCCTATTGCATCAGAGGCTTTCTTAATTTTGGTATTCTAATTGAAAAGACATTTTTGAAAGCATGCTAACTTTACAGAAACTAATCTGTCTGACCCTCTGTCTGGTCTAGGTTTTATTCTTCCATCTATCACCATACTCAGGAAACATTGCTTAAAGGGGGCCTACAGGAAAGATGGGGTGGGACTCTTTATGAGGAAATGTAGTGATAGGATGAGAGGTAACAGTTTTAAACAGAAAGAGGATAGATTTAGATTAGATATTAGAAAGAAATTCTTTACTGTGAGGGTGGTGACACACTGGAACAGGTTGCCCAGAGAAGTTGTAAATCCCTGCAAGTGTTCCAGGCCAGGCTGGATGGGGCTTTGAGCAACCTGGTCTAGTGGGAGGTGTCCCTGCCCATGGCAGGGGGGTTGGAACTGGATGACTTTTAGGGTCCTTTCCAACCTAAACCATTCTATGATTCTATGAACATCTTCCACTTCAAATGTACAGCAGTAGTAATATCCCTCATGGACTTTGAATTGTCCTGGATACTTCCAGTGCTTAACATGGAAGCACCGTCTGGGGTAGTTGATGTTGGGGAGCTGACAGGCGCTTCAAGGAGAGAGCATTAGGAAGTGGGAAGGCATGGGAGTAGGGACTATAATTTATTCCTAAATTTTTACCTTATTCCTGAATAATTTATAACACAAAATGCCTTAGAATAAGTAATATCTTTAATTGGACAAAATTTCTAACCACATCAGAGAAATACTGCAGGTCTGCTTTAAAATATAAGCTATTTTGTAAGCGTTGTGAAACAACTACCTGCCTTGGATAAGGCAAAATTTCAGTTTGGCATTCAACATATATTCATTTCTCCTCCTGCAAGTAATAGGCAGAAAACTATTAAGTTTACGTCTGAAATAGGTACATTTGAAATAGAAAACACATTTGTATTTCAGGTGCTGCCGTTAGGTTTTCTGCCAGTGTGGGCTTTAGCTGCAGGTGCATGCTCTGCAGCGAGCTGAGCAGTAGACGTTTGCTCGCAGGTTGCAATGGGGTGGGATGTCTTGTGGAGCTGCGGTAGAGCCCCCTCTCCAGCAGCACCCGCAGCCCTTTGCAGCGCAGGTGCTGGGCTCTGACCTGCTCCAGTGAGTGCACCAGATGTGCCGCTGGCTTTGGTTTTAATTATGTATAAATCCACCTCGTCCAAGCATACAGAATATTTAACAATAAATTGCCTTTTTTTAATGCACTAACATGTACAATATAAAGTCCACGAAGGTCATACAGGTCAATTTATTTATTAAATGGAAATACTTGGGTCCAAAAAACATTATGAATCATTTCGCTGTTTTAACTTCAGGATGCAGAGTAAATTATTCCAAAAATAATAGTAGCCAAATGTCATTCCCTCCAAACGTTTGTGTAATATCTATTTATCTGTGGGCAGATGACTGCTATGTATAATCAGAGGCAGACTTTTGTCAAATTGAGACTAAGTAAACACAGCTGAACACAAGCAAGTTGGACTACAACTTTTTTGAGTTTTGCCAGCACTGTTATGACCTTGAAAATCAGCGTTTCTTCAGAGCAATCTGCTTTCAATACAGGAGAACTTTTAGTGTTTCAAATTAACAAGTGTTGATTAGAAATTTTTTCTGTTTCATTTTTTCTTTTTTCTTTTCCAAATAAATGAGAAGTGTGCATTTGCTCAAAGGAGGGCGTCCTTTCTGCTGCTTAGAAAGTAGGAATGCTTTGTAAAGGAACGTTTCTTGCACGTATCAATAAGAGCAAGAACAACAGTTAGAGAAAGAGCTGTAACCTCATCTGAGGTTTCATTATATAATCAGAGAATATTTTCTACTCTTTGCTTGAAATACAAATGCCTTTTTTTTAAATGTGCCGTGCAAGTAAACGTAGTAGATTTTAAACCACTACATATGTAGATACTGTTTTCATTGTCCTTGAAAAAGTAGTACTTTCATTTATACATTTTGCCCATTTTTCTACCACTTCGTGTCCTACTAAACGTTTTCTACAGATCCTATTTTTCTCTGTGGCACAAAAAGAAGTGAGTCTGATTTTATTGACAAACAGGAGTACAATTTAAACCTTAGTTTCGCTATGCAAATTTTCTTCTTTTACATTACCAATCTTTTGAGCAGAAAGTATTTTGCTCTCTTGATTTTAAAGGCCCCAGCATTTGGAATCTCGAGGAGGCTTTGGACAGAAGTCAGATAGGAGTCTTGCTCAAAAATTTGTCTTTCAGTAATTACAACAAGTGAGTCTCATCCATTGCCAATATCTCTGTTTCAAGGCACTTCTTTTGAAGGGATATTTTTTCATTTTAAGTGCTGTATACAAACCAGCTTACACACCAGATTCAGGGGTAGGACACGTGCACAGTATTGTGGCCAGGGGAAATTTTCCCAAAGTCCTTGTGCCCTGTATCCACACGTCATACTTACCAATCTGTGTTTTTCTGGGACAGCAATTAACGTTTTCAAATTTTTAATAAATTCTTACAGCAACAGTAGTTTAATGCCAGCAGCCAAGCATACACAATACCTTGTACATGATGGGTTGCTACGGTATGGCTTTGACATTGCAAGCCAAGTGCCATTCCAGCAGGTGTCTTGAATGTTTCTTGAAAGAACCGCAACAGAAGTCTCTTCTTGCTTCAGTTTTCTCTTCCCCTATCATTGTAGCAAAAATAAGATGAGGATGCCGTTGGAAATGGGGGGAGACGGAAGAGGAAGATGATAGAAAAGAGGACAACATGACTAAGCAGCTATTTTAATTGAGAATTGCAAACAGTGGATATGCCTATACATTTCTTCATGTCCCTATACTTTGTTCTCTGTACCAAAATGCAGATTTCAGAAAAAAAGCAGGAGACGCTGCTCCCACGCCTGGCTGAGCAATGCTGCTTCTTAACATTAACCAAAATCATCTGGAAAAGGCCTTGATGACAGGGGTTTTAGAGACTTTGTTGTTTCCTCTGGGCAGCTCCTCCTTGGAGGCTAAGAGTACAGACACTCAAAGTGTCGGCGTCCTGGTTCTTATTCTGGGATTTCTGCTTCACCACAAAGGCTAACGAGGCTTGAAAAATAAAAACAGAATGTGCCAGCTGTCATCTAAACCCATGGAGTGGGCCTCTGGGTGTTTGGAGGGTGCAAAGCAGGTACTAATTGCAAAGCTTTGGGCCATCAGGCAGGACTTGCCATGAGTTCTAGCAGCTTGCGGCAGCCGGCCGTGTTCGCATTGCAAGAGGAGGAGGAGAGCCTTGGTGCCAATGGGGGATATGGGTGGTCAACAGCCTTCAGGGTGCATTGAGCTGCCCTCAAGATGCTCCTACCTGAGATGGTAGTTGCCTAGGAAGTGCTGTCAGGAGAATATTTTAAGAAGATATACATAGCCTTGAGTTGCATGTGGGGTTGGTGGTTTATAAGAGTGCTAGCCGAGCCCTGCCTGTGTGTGAGCCACTTTCTCGGCAGTACTCCGAGAGGCTGGTTTTGCCAACGTCTTGCTAATTTGTTCATCTGATGTAAAATGGTTGGTGGCAGCCAACTTGGTAGGTTGTGTAAGTGCTTTGTGTACCCTGATGAGTCTGTACCCTCAAATACAACATGTGCTGGTGGTGCCCGCTGTTGCAGAAGGAGGGTGGGGAGGAAAGCAGACATGGTCTGCACAGGGGATTTGCTGTGTCTGATTAGCACACCCCTTGCAGGTCTCCATAAACTTCGCAAATGGTGGTGTATAGGCTAACGCTCTATGGGAAAGCTTTGGCTCACAGCTAAAAGTAAAAAGTAGCAATTCTTGCAAAATGAAAGAAAAAGCTTTTATTGTTTTAAAAGTGGAAACAGAAGTACTACTAATAATAGTAGTGCGTTAATTAGGGAATGTGCAACATTTCAGTTCACAGAGCTTAAAGGCTTTGTGTCGTAGCTGCCTGGCTTGGGTGGCTGCTCAGAGTCCTCCTCTCATCCTCCGTCCAAAGGCTCAAAGCCTAGAGTTGGACTGTGTTGGAGGGATCAAAGGATCTCATTTTTTTTCACCAGTTATTCCCTAAAAAATACGAAATTCATATCTGGAACCATGGCTTCCTATCTCGCTGCTTGTCTCTATAGAAGTGGAATTTTAAATGGGAGAGGAGGATGCAAGACTATCTATACAAATATATGACTGTTGCTTACGCTGCATGCCCTTAGGAAAGCATCTAAGCAGGTCAGGGAAGACACAGAAGCAAATTGCAGAAGTGTGAGCTACTCTGAGATGAAGTTAATTTGGTTGCTCCTTGAGCAAAAAGTCCACAGTGATTCCCAGCTGCGTCCGTGAGGAATTGTATTCTACGAATGCCCAGGTTTTCTGTATTTTTATGCATATAAATGTAACCCAGTTGCCCCTGATTGCAAACCCCGCTGAGTGAAGGGGGTTTTTTTCTATTTATGGTGGCAGGAGGGAAGACCGGTTATTTATACATACTGATAAAGCTTCTGAGTTGTTTTTGATCTACAGATCTTTCAAATTATTCAAAATCCATATTTTTTGAAGTATGTCAGTTGATTTAACCATAAATACCATATGGCTTTACTGTAAATATGTACGTGTGGTTTAAGTCTGATATAGCAAACTGCTGCAGGAGAGAATTCCCTAAAAGAAATCTCCTGACTTCCAGGAAAACATGTATGAGCTAATGTAAAACAAATATGTAGCAAATATGATATTATTGCCTTCTGCATCTGTCTTACATATTTTTGAAGCACCCTATGTTTGCACCAACCTGACATTTTTAAACAAACAGTATTCACTCTGTTTGGGGGGAAAATGTTATGAGGGGCTGCTTTAGATAACACTGTCTTTGATCTTGGGGGCTGATAGCCAGCAATTAGAGGAGGCTATCGGCTTTAACTGTTGTTAGATCATGTCCACTATTGTGACTTGGGCTACGCTGGTCCAAGTAATCAGTGCCTTTTTGGGAAAAATATGTTTAATAGTTCTGGATAATACATTTTTCCCCTGTGGTAATAACACATTGTGCTTCAATAATTTGTCATCTTATTAGTACGAAGGCATGGATTACTTTTTATCACTCGTGATTTAAAAGATACGTGTTATTAGTGTCACAATTATGATTACTACTCTTTTGGTGTAGTTGCTATTTGGGAATAGTTTCCAGTGGCCAGTGTAGCTTTTTCAGGTGAGAGCTGTTTGCAGTGATCTCAGAGCATCAGCATCTTCACTCAGAGAAACAGCCTGGGCATATTGCCCATGGTTCAGATACTCTCTATTGGAAAGCAAATTTGTTTGGCTTGAAATATTGTGGCTCAGGGTCCTCTACAGCTCAGCGATTGCGTCTTTGCGAGCTGCTCTTCCTGGGATGAATGGCAGAGGGTTTGAATACGCCTCGTTGTTATGCGGCGGGTCCTACAGTTAGAGGAGATGAATGGAACAGTGATAATCTCTGCAGCATCACGGAGTGAGTTTTACAGAGGCCCTGAAATTCATGCAATTGTGCTACACCAAGAACTGCGAGCAGTATATCAAGGTCAGGATGAGCTAGTAAGCCCCGTCTCTCCACAGCAATCTTTGCTACAATATAGGCCCATTAATGTGGCCTAGCATTGCCGTGCCACGTGGATAGACGCTGCCCCGCTACGTGGTGCGCATTTGCTCAGGCGTACCTCAACGTCTGAGGCCCCCAGTGCTGAGAAGTCTGAATTCAGTCCCGTGTCGTTATCAGTTGACGGCGCTTCCCCGCTGGTTTCTTGAAACTCACTGTCTCCAAAAGCAGCAGTGTGTGCTGAATAACAAACCCCTTCACATTCAGGCTCTTCAGGTTTGGGAATGGAGCCAACATTCTTGAAGAATGATTTAGTGGCCAATGAACATCTGCAAAGTCTGTAAGACTGTCAGAAGTAGTAACATTGAAAGTAAAGATCATATCAGTAGCAATTCCCCTGTCCTGACAAGGCACTCACTGCAAATATTTGTTCAGTCATCCTTGCTCTCATTCCCGTTATCACAGACAGTTTCACATGTTTTGCCAAAAGAGCAATTCCATCTTCTTCCACAAAGCTGTTCACATCCAAGGCCTTTGCAATGTTAAATACCGGCCTACTACTGTTTCAGGACCTCCCACACGTGCTCCTTTGGAGCGCAGGAGCCTCATCTGTCTTATGCAAAGACTCTGCTGTGAAGGACTTTTACAGCTTCCAGTCAGGCAGCATTTGCATTGTTAAGGTTGTCCTGCTCCTTGAGGATTCAAGCTCGGTCTGACTGATTTATTACACTGCAGCTATCTTCATGGTAACCAGGATAGTCTTTGAGATTTCTAAGTACAATTCCCCTGCTGAGCCATTGAAATTGCACTGCACTAGGACTCAAACCATTTGTAAATACAAGGTGATGTTTGGAAAAGGAGTATTTTTGCTTCCTCAAAACCTTTTAGCAAATGGGTACATCTTCCTGAATAATTCTGGGCCAGCAATTCTCCTCCTCCAAGAGCCGTCCCCCTTTTTGCCTGGTTTGCTGCACTCTCACTTGCCTGGTGAATAGGAAAACTGAAAACACAGCCCTTCTTGAGATACCTCCCAGTTTACTAGAATCTCTGAGGGCCTGTTCAGAAGGTGTCTGGGAATATTTAGTTTTGGGAAGAAATCCCGTAATGGAAATAATAACAGTGCAAGTGGTGGGGAGCAGGAACGTGAAGACTGCAGTAACTTCACAAGGGAAAGCAAAGGGAGCAGAACTAAAAACTTGACTCAAAATAAATACAATCAAGCACTAAAATAATTTTTGTGCAATTGGAGGTGAGAATAATCCACAGGAGAATAATTCCCCCTGTGGCTCACTCAGCAACGTTTCTTTCTGCTGGTTATTCTGCATACGGTCAGGGAGGTGTGTGACAACAGCTTCTGTATAGGTTCCTGTAATTCCTCAGGATGCTAAATAAAGGGGTTCCCATAACATTTCTAGCTAGGTGAGGAAAGAGATGTGAGCTGGCCCAGTTTGAAAGAAGCCTCAAAACCTAGCTCATTTCTCTACCAGCAAAACACTAACATGAAAACAGCTGAGCATCTCTGAGCACAGGATGATTAATTCCGTGATGTGCTTTTCAGTGCCATTTGGTACTCTCCATCTGGTCCTTCACAAACTTTAATAAAGTTGTTCTCATGTCTGTAGGATTTCACAACTGGGGAACTGAGGCACTGAACAATTACAATTTGAAGTCATTTTAGATACCTAAGGCCTTGTTGGATGCTTATGATTTTGTGGCTCTTTATACATTCAAAGCACAGCTCTTACTGACCCCATTTGCACCTGCGAGTGCTCAGCACTGCTGAAGATGGGAGCCCAGGCTCTTGAGTTGGAGTCCAGAGATGGGGGAAGGTACCGTGGCATCTGTGAAAAGGTCAGTTACAACCGCCTGTTCAGCCCCACACAAACCTGTAGCACAAGCAGAGAGACTGTCCATCACTAACTTGATTTTCTTGGCATCATTAAATCCATCTGACTATTTTTTATGGTCTTGCATTCCCCTCCTACAAAACCCCGAAACTGCTGTGCCATGGCACTGAGGTTGTGTGGGGCAAGGTCTCACCACTGCTCTGGGTTTGTCCCCGGAGCAGGTCCATCCTGTGCCTTCGGGGAGGCAGCGACCACAGAAAATGCCACATGTGATTGTACTGCTGCATTTCAAGTCCGCTTAGTGGGGAGACAAACTGCTTAGGCATTCCCAGCAGATACAGGTATATACATATGAATATATCTGTGTCTCCTTATAAATATAAATAATTTTTTAAAATTGTACATGTAATCCCTTGATTTGTAGGATCTGTGTGCAACAGTTGTCTGGGGTTACCGTGAGGCTCTTTAGCAGTCTACAGCCATTTTTACGGCTGTTTGACTGTTGGAGCCCTGTGTGTGCTTCTGCATTTCCTTACAAGCTGCTTGAATTTTTATGCATGTGATCGCACAGAGAACATTAAGTTCGGAACACAACTTAGGCACCTGGGGTTTAGTATTTGCACATAAGTATTGTGTGCATCCTAGTACCCCATGCAGTGTACGGAAGTAGCTATGTTTAAAAAGATCATATTTGTCAGTCTCTTCTTTATCTTACAGGCGAGTGAAAGGAACAGTGAATTTCCTCTCCCTGACAGACTTAGCCATTCTTTACTCCATGCTGCTGGCTAAACACACCCTGGCAATCAGTTCTGGCATTCACTGAGAAGTTCCTCCACTTGCCTGAAAATACAGCACCTTGTAATTTAAATTGCCTTTGTGCAGCGTATGCCATGTCTGAGCCCAGTTGGCTCCCAGGGGCAGGAGAGGAGCTGGCTCCTGCCGGGAGCGGGGCCGCGGCAACGGGGGGCACATTTCTCCGAATTCTGCAGGAGGCTTCTGAAAATATCTTGTGTGCATGCGTTCATACCATAACGTTACACCGCACATGTAGGGTCTGCTCCCAAACCCACAGCCAACTAGCATAACAAAATCAGATTTTACTGCTGTAGTGTCAGCCTAGGGTTGAAATATGGCTTTGAAACCCTCCCTTTCACCCCGCTTTTTTAATGAAAAACAATCGGGCTGGAGTGTAATAGTGCTTACCCTGGCTGCATTTGACTTTAGCTTTTTACTTTTAAAGCCTTATTTTAGGCTTTAAGAGCTCCCAATTAAACTTTTTAGATCCAGAGTGAAAGCCTGAACGTGCCTGCCTGCACAACAGTGAGATTCCTGGGTGGGAAAAGGATATTTTTATATTAAAAATAAAGAAAACGAACACAGTGATATGTTTTTCTCCTTTCCTATTCCTTCCTCTTCTTTTCCCTAATGAATCTTCATTTGTCATTTTCTCATTTCCTTTTCTTAAACATCTCCCGTGCCCTTTCCTTTATTTCTTGGTTTTTCTTCCTCTTCTCCTTTTTCCTCTTTACTTTATTTCACCCTCCCCCTTCCCTGCTACCTAACTTGGTTTTTACTGTTAACCCATAACAGTTTGCAATAGCAGGGCTAACTACTTCATCCTTCCAGTCAGCACAGCACGTGCTGTAAATCCCTTTCTAAATAACACCCCAAAAAAAGAAGCCTAGGTCAGATATTTGTTTATCCATTATGAAATGCTCATGGGAGACTATCACCAAGGAATCTGACAACATTACACTACTAATTACATGCCAACTCAATGAGGAAAGATTTGATTTGTCAGCTTTGCAGCAAATTTGAAAAGAACATAATACCATATAACCGTCAGTTCGTTAACAACTTGCCTCCAACACTACCCCTCCAACGACTCCCATTATAAGCTCTGCTAAAGTCTGGCTAAGAAAACAAGTCTCAAACAGTGCCCTGCATCTCACCAAGGAGAACACACTGTCACTGGTCATGGGAAATTTAGAGGCAGCCGTGACAGCCCGAACAATGAAGTGATTTACACCAGGTTTGTATCTAGTTTGCTAACTCATAAATTCTTACATGCAGGTGCATAGCCCAAGACTGTAAGACCATTTGCACCATGCCTACTATTATGTGGGGCTTGCAGTGCTCTTATTAATGCAAATGTTAATATAGACCTGCAAACTCAATTCTCTTTTATGGTTTATAAAATACACCTATCCCAGTCTCTGTGGGCATGTACGCTCATTTTATAAGAATCACATGTATTGAAATGTAACTAGATGCCTACTCCCTCTTCAGCAGGCTCCAGGCTGCACAGGAAAAAAAAGCCTTCAAGTTCCCAGGTACTTGGGGAAAAAAACTTGAGTGGTACCAGTTAAAGCTTATATCTGATATTTTGGTGCAAGAAGCAAATTTCAAAGACAGATTTCCCTGAAAAGCTTGGTCTGAGGTGCGATGGCAAAGGGATATTGACAACATTGGCAAGACCCAACGTATGGGTCTTAACAGAAGAGGTTAGACCAGGACTAGAGCTGTTCCTGGAAAAAAACCCAGTGGGATAACAGGGGGAAATATTCACTCTAGCTGTCACTGTGAACGTAACTTGTCATTATGCAATTTGTTCATCTGAAAGGATGTAACAGCTGATGACAGGTCAGTTGTTACACTTGGTGTCACTGTGAAGCCAAAGGAGTGAGGTAACAGGGTTGCGGGGGTGACTTCATTACAAGCTGCTCCATAACCTCTGCCTGGAAGAAAGAGAGAGCAGTGGTAAATGAAAGCTTTGTTGAAAAGGAGTTTTCTCTAGAGCCTGGGCCCAGACCTTGTTCCTGCAAGTTTCTGACAGCTTTCCTCCTCCCACCCAACAAAAGGACATGATAATAAATCTTTGTAAGTAGAAATGCGGTACCCCCCCGAGATCAGAGCAGCTGTGGTTGGTATCACACGCGCTTCCAGGTCGCAGTGCCTCACTGTTTCTGCAGCTGCAGGTCATCTGAAGCTTGAACAGGGACTTTCATCCCTCCACCAAAAGGCTCTGCTGCACGAGCACTGCCAGTCCCCACCAGGCGGTTTCACGTGGACCTGTCCAGACCAGGACCTGCTCCAGGCAGGAGTGGCGTCACAAGGGACAACGTGGAGTGGATCCTCTGTGGAGGTGCCCCGGGGTCTGCAGGAGGTCAGCCACCAGGGCGAGTTTGGGGAATGTTTCTGTAGGAGACTCTGTGGTTTAGAGTCTCTTCCAGCACGAGGTTTCCTGTCTGTGCTTCTCCGTAATTCATCCTTAATAGGTCTGATGTCCCTGAGGAAGCCTGGGAGGATGGTGCAAAAGGAAAAGGGTTTTAAGAGTTGCTATGCTGGATCGGATGAGTCCTGGCTGTGTCTAGAAAGCCTTTGGTAGTGTGGGTCTCTGGCTGAATGGTATCCGCGTTCAGAAACTCAGTTGTCTGTTCACATCAGGCTCAAAATGGGATCACTGCAAGTGTTAGCATGGGAAGGCCAACTCCTGCCTCCAGCAATTCAAGCTAGAGGAGACTGAGGTTTGCTGTGCTTGGGTTTTCCAAAAGGTGCTACAGTCTTTGTACCAAGATTAAATGTCATTTCTTGTAAGAGGAAAGGGCCTGACCTGGTGCTCTGAGCTACAGTTTCCCCTGCCTTGCACTGCTGAGCAGCTTGTGCTAAGCCACCGTCCCGCCCCAGATGTGGGTAAACGTTAGTGATGTTGTATGATTAGTTAGTTTGTGATCGTTCGGGAGGAAAGAAGCTGTGTCAATGCAGAAGAGTACAAGAATATTAACTCTGGTTAACCCAATTTTATTCTTGGAGAACCAGAGATCTGAAAGTCTTATGTGCACTGAAATTGCGGTTTGGAAAATGCTACAGTCAAGGTGTGTGTGTGTGTGACTTACAGAAATACCTCATCTCACCACTGATTCACTCACACATGTAAACTTCATTTTTCATTCAGCTGCACTGATTTATTTCCTGTTCCTCCCTCTTTTTCCTCCTCTTGCTTGTTTTGAAAATGCTGGTCAACACATGTTAAGCCAGAGTCTCCAAAACCAACAAAAGAAAGTTCAGGAGAGGCAGGGAGAGAAACAGCTGAATAACACTGCCAATTTTAAAATGAAGATAAGTTATACGGGACCTTTTACTGAACCAACAAGTATTTTATAGTGTTCACCATTTGGGGCCAGCAGCTCTTTTTTCCCCCTCCATTTTGAGCTAGAATAGGAGGTGTGTAATTCATCAGGAATCTGTACACGTTTAAGTAGCTTCAAGAAATATGATGGTCATGTGGGACTGACCTACTGTGTCTTGACTTCCATGTCCATTTTTTCCCCACTACATAATGTTCTGTACCCTTTCGTCTCTGTCTCGTTCCCTCATTCACACATTCTTTCCCCTGTTGGTTTCAAGCCATCTTTGCTTTGTCAGTGTTACCTGATAACACAAAGCAGGGTTTTAAGCCAGTTGTTGCAGTTCGGCTTGGGCTGTATATAACACCGAGCAGGGGAGCAACGTGGATGTTTCTTGGTCCTACGTAAGTGGTCGGTCTTTCCTTTGCTGTTCCCGGCAGGGCCTTTAGGTAAAGCCAGTTCATCACCACACACGTGTGATATTCTTAGGTCAGAATTCTTAGATCCAAAGAATAAAACGTAACTGTAATTAACATTATTTAGCACACCCCTGAAGCCATCCAAGTATATAAAAGTTATTAGTCTGGACTCAGTGAACTGTAAGGGTCTGAATTGTTCTGAAATATTTGAATGTGCCACGTAGCCAGAGTCTTCGTATGTTGTAAATTGGAGTAGACATATGTGCTACGGCTTTTATGCACTGGCTTTCTTCTCTAATACTGGATGCAGTATGTAAAAGGACACTGTGTATGTACTTAGATTTATATCTTCTTGTGAATTATTTGTATATTATTTTGACAACAGTCAGGTGTAATGGCAATGTACTGGAGGTAAGTGATGCTGTTGTCTAGTTTAAGGATGGCTTGCCTGCAAGAACCCTGGGTTTTGTTTTCTTCAGGTGGGCCTTTCTGACAGCAGAAGAACAAAGGAAAACATTTTAAATATAGGAGAATCCTGGAAAATTCTGCTCTTAAATGCTTTTGAAATGGTCAAAGTATTGCCTAGGCATGTTGTCTTTGGACTTCTGAGACTCATTTCCATCTCTGCTAAAACGGGACTGCAAGCTACCTTGCAAAAGAGTTGTCACGATCAGCCAGTGAATATTTATGAAGAAATTTCGTGGCGAAAAAAAAAATATATGCTACATATATTATTAATAATTATGTGAGTCCTGAAAAATACCATACTGTATCACAAAGCTGGTATTGTCCAGTGACTACACTCTTGGCACTGCATGCTACAGTAAACTGTATACTGAAAACTCATACGAATGGAAAGGTATACAGGATTCCATTGGTAAGTGATTTATAGTGACTTCCTATTATAAACAAGAGGGAACAAATATCCTGCCTTGCTGGTTTCTTTGGGCGGATGGTGAGAGCAGAATGAGACATTCTTGGCGAGGCAAAAGCTGATTCTCTGGATGCTTGCAACTGGGAACAGAATGAAGCACCAGAAAGTGAGGTATAAATGACAATCCCTAATTATAAATGACGGAGTTTCCATTTTCATAGTGCTTAAAACTTTCCAGTTGTAGAGCAAATGACCACTGTTTTAAGTGATTTCCAAACTTGTAACAAAAAGATGTTTCTGATGTTTACTATTAAATAGACTTACTGTAGGACCTCAATATATGCCGAAAGCCTACCAACATCCTTTCACAAGAAGCACATTGCTTTCTGAGACAGAACAAAACACCCTCAGCAGCAGCTTCTTCTTGGGTTTCAATTAATAAATATGCTATCGAGCACAATTGTAGTTTGTTTAAGGAAGTTGTTTGTGCTGGCCAGTGGTATGCTGTTGATAAACTTCAGCGTACACCCTATCAAATAAGACTTGGGAACAGTGTGGAATATAATAATACATCAGCATTGGCTTTCTCTGGAGTCACTTGACTTGATCTAAGCTTGACAAGTCTGTAGGGGTTGAAATTTGTGTCACAGCCTGCCTTGATCCAACTAGTGAGAGGACCACACTTTTTTCAGGAGAGACTGGAGGTAGCTGCCACCTGGAGCGTGTTAGATTAAAGTTAACCACAGCACTAGGAGAGGGCAGCTATGGAGCATCCTTGGTACCTTGTATAAAGCGCTGCCTCTCATGTAGTGAGAGAGGGCTCATGAATGAATTGAAAGCTCTGCCCATCAGCACTTGCTCTGGGGTGAGTCCTTAGCTGAGGCTGCTTAGTGAGGTTCAGTATGCTGCATCATTTTTCCATTCCTTCCGTCACCATTTCCAGAGATGTTACCCAGTCCCAGTGCCATTTCCTCACTGCCTGAGAGAAGAAATAAAGGAACATGTTGTGCGATGGTCAAGAAACCGAACACTTTCCGTACTGAGAATGCTGTTTGGCTATATTCATGAAGCAGTCTCATCAAATTGTTGCTTTTACAGTTGAAATATACTTTGCAATTGTTGCGCAGGTATGTCAAATATCAAAAGCTTTAATTATCAAAAGCTTTAATTAGTAGTTGGGGGTAGAGCAGGTAGATTGCAAAAGATGAAGAAAAAGCAAAATGTCGAGCAAGATTCACCTTTTATATTTTAAACTTCATAAAATTTTGTCATCTACATTCCCTCTCTTGTCAGTGAAGAGCCAGACATGGCCAGATTGTGATTCTTCAGGGCTGAGCTAAGCAGTTAAGGCTGTAGTTACACCAGCAGTTTAATCTTCAAAGGAGATATATGGTCCTTCCTCACCCAGCTCACAGCATTTCCACATGGATGTTAATGCTGCCCAAAGGGAGACAGTGGGAGGAGGTGGCCATGGAAGAGGGCTTTGCGATCTGGTTGCAGCAGCACCCAGGGATGTTGGACTGTGGCGTTAGACAGGTGGGCTGAAACCCCTTCTTGGAGGACATGTCTGTTGTTTGTGAATGGAATCTGGACAACTAACATGGATAAATACATGAGCTGGATGGCAGGTTCATGGCAAAGTGAGGTGAACCCTGCTCTTTTGAGTTGGATCAGGTTGGTTTCATTGGCAAGACGTCAAGGAGAGCATGGCAAATGGTCTTTGTCTCTCTCAAGGTGGTTGTTCCCATCCAAAAAAATGGTAGTAATACTTATTTCCTTCACTAAGGGCTGTTCAGACAGATGTGAGCTGCTTGGAGGCTATGGTAGTGCAAACTGAGATATGCTGTCAGAGGTTTGGTATAGCAGAAAAGTATTTTTGGCAACAAAAACAGGACCTGTGCTTTGAAATGATGGATTTTCAGACTTCATTGTACTAACATGCTTTTACAGCAGTTATTAGCAAGAGCTTTGCAAATTATCAATGATGGTTTTATTGTAACCCAGTTTCAAGTTTCTTTGACATAAATTATTTGTTTTAAAAAAAATAAAATCTGAATGGAATAAAAATAGACTTACAATTCAGGAAAAATCTTCAGCAAAGTTAAAGAATGGGTAGCTCTGCCTCTGGATTGTGTATTTTAGCTTTTATATACCATGGGCAAGCGACTTTCTTTTAGAGCTGGCTAAACACCAGTAAGAAATATTTGCAAATACTCCTTCAAATAAACGCTGGAATTGGAATGTGTGTCACCATTCACACCTACTTTCCTCAGAAGTTTGTACAAGCAATTTTTTTGTTCGTAGGAAATATTTTCCACAGCAAAAGAAACTGACAGATGCTTGAGAGAGGTGTATTTATATCCAGGTTTGCTCTGGCAACGACATTCTCTATTACTTGCCATTTCCATTTCTATACCTACTGACCTATTCAGTCCTAAACCTCCTCCTTAAAATTGTCTCTATTCAAAAAAAATGAAGCAGGGCTGAAAAATTATTTGTAGCCAAGTACAGCATGAAGAAGGAGACTTTTGGTATCACGCAATACCTCTCTCTGGATAAAATGGTTTCTTTTTTCATTGGTTTCCCTCTCCTCTGTATAGGCTGAACTTCCTCCTCTTGAATCCCATTCAAGCGTTGATCTAGGAGAGCTTAAGAGATAGTGATTTAAGATGTGCTCTTTTGGAACAAAATGTAAACCTTGGTCACTTTTGGACATTTATTTATAAAGCTGTTTTGCCAAAAGGATGGAGGCCTGCTAAATCAAACAGCTTGGCAAACATCCAACCTCTGAAATTACAGCTGGCCTCCCTGCATTTCTTTGGTGAGACTGTGGTCTTCAGCGGTCACCTCCAAGTGCTGGAGAGTGCGGCTGGGCTGAGTTTTTTGACACGGGTTGGCTGTATGAGAAAACAGGCTGCTGGTCGGTGTTGGGCAAAGTCGCTCGTAAGTCGAGAACTACCAAGGGTTGCAATGTGCTTCGACCACTGGAAGCTCTGTGTAAAGAAAAGATCAACTTTTAATTAATAATCCGATGGACATCTAGCAACAAGGTTGATTTTTAGTTGGGAATGTAGCCTCATAAAGAGGTGTATTACTTTATCAGAATTATGCTGCGTTTAGAGCTTTTTGGGTTGTGTAGCCGTTAGTGCTCATGCTGATGCAGTTTCTTTTGTTTGACTGATTCTCCATAGGTGTTGCAGTAGGGCACGGCTTCTCGCTCCTCTATAATGCGTTTCTGTGTCAGGAGAGCCAGCCCACTGAATAAAGCTTATACATTTCTGCCTGGTAAATATTTCTGGCTTCTCAGCGACGTGAGGACTTAATGAATGAACAAATGTGACTCTTGATGGGAAAGTGTAGCTTATGCCTGTGATGCAATTTCATCTTTGAAGGCTGTTAACCAGGTGTGCTTGTTACTTGTACCCTTCTCAGCCTGCCTCTGTGACTGAGTCGCAGCCTGGGCAAGGGGCGCATTAAAAACCACACACATCATCTGTATATGGGTGAAAGTCCTATTTTTAGCGCATACAAGAAGGCATTCACTGAAGGGCAATGAAGCTGATTTTTATTTTTAGGTTTTGCAAGTCTGTATGTCCTTGGGATTTATGTTTTGAAAAACTAGCTCTATCGCACTGTAAAATGTGAGTGAACCTCCAAGACCAGCTTTATTCTCAGTATTGCCAAAATAACCAAATACTTCTTCCCAGACAAGGCTGGTGTGGGATGCGCTGGGCAGGGTTCAGCACCGGTTCTGCCAGTGCGGTTCCGGTGAGGGTCAGTGGAGTTCTGCCTCACCAAAGCCTATTTCTATAAGATCATGTCTTGGGAACATCCCCACAGTTGAAATTTCCCCAAAGCACTTATTTTTGACATGTGCCCTGCTCCGAGATTGGTGTAGATTTCTCCAGGCAGACACTTGTGTGAAGCAGACCCTTTAGATGTGTCCAAACAAAGATTTTATTTGGAAATCTGGTATCAATTTTGGAATTAATCTTGGGTTTATTTTCCATGTACCTATTCCATGAACTTGCTCGTTTTAAAAACTATTAAAAGAAAAGAGGCATCAATTTTTTTTTCTGTTTTCAGAAACTCTGGAGAATGGACCAAATAAGTGTGAAAGGTGAGTAAGGGACTTCACAGTTTTCCAAAATAATAATTATTACAGTTTTCCTGACATCACGTAGCTATGTAAGCTGTACATGTAAATATTTGTCATTGCTTGAATCTAGCGCAGCTAACAGAAAAGGAACCAGCAAAGACGAAACATACTGGAAGGAGATCAACGCAGCTATGGCCCTAACGAACCTTGCCCAGGGGAAGGATAAACTGCAGGGAACTACCAGCTGCATCATTCAGAAATCATCACATATATCAGAAGTAAAGACTGTTAAAGTGCCATTAGTTCAGCAGTTTTAAGAGATGGGTCCTTTTTCTTTTTCCTGTCAAACGGACATTTTCCTCGCAGGATTGGTTTTCAGCAAAATCAGATTCACAGATATGAGGCGAATGTGGAAAATAGGCCCCCTTTTACAGTATGGTCAGTTTAAAAAAATAACGTTCCTTCTGACTCAGACGTTTTCATTGTATTAAATGAAATGTTCAATTGCTTCTATAAAGGGCATGTAAATTATAAAAAAACTGTTTTTATCAAAACATTAACTTATTTTATGTTAATCAAAGTGCGCATAAGATGTTTGCATTGCTATTACAATAAGTGCCTTGCTTTCAAAAAATAAGCTATAACGTGGGCATAGTGCAACAGTATTATGCCTCAAAATGACAATGCCATATTGCTTAAACTTTGCATATTATTCAAAGTGGGCTTAAGCAGCCTAGGGCTAAACACATTACTGCTGGAGGCCCTGGAGACTTGTGCTTATTTGACTTGTACAAATTGACGAGTCTTAATGAAATTGTTACATCATTTTCTCTCTCTTTTTTTTAATCAACAGTGTTATAAAAATTGTACAGTATGTTTTGTCAAAGTGACAATGAGGTTGTTATGCATGTTTCTTACCTGTATATGCAGTATATTAAAATACCAAAATCATTCCTTTGAAAAGTGCAATACTCTAGAACACACAAATTTAGGAAATAAGTTAATTGTTCAGATTATTTTGAACTTATGCATATTTTGAACTTATGCATATGCTCCCAGCTATGTTGCTCATTAAAGATTTCTAGTTGAGAAGGTTGTAACCAGACTAGCTGTAAATTCAAGTTGAATTTCTATAATTTTAAAGCTTTGCTAGTGACTTACTGAAGTTATGATAGAAGTAAAATTGATTTCTTCGTGTACAAAACTAAATCTATAGTGCCATCTATTATTTGCAATGGAGCTCAAAAAAGTTTCCATGGTGGAACTTACTACTTTAATGTGGTTTAAACATTTTTATTTTTTAGGTACTGCATAAATGAGGACAGTTGATTGACAGTTCACATTTCAGTGAGAAAAAGCTATAATATAAACCATCAAAGCCCAAACTAGAAACACAAATAGGAAATGAAACATTGAAAAATCTCAGCATTTAAGGCGGGAGGGTTTTAAGGAGATACTAAACCATGTATTAAATGTCACGTCTCTAAACTTGACCGCTATTGAGTGTAATGACTAGCATAAAACCAGATTTATTTTTACGTTTTATTGGGAGGTGTACAAGTTATTCTGAAGTCATATAACAATAGTCTAATGAGGTTTACAGTGCTTGAATAAACAGTGGCAAAGTCAAAACCAATTTATACTGAATCAGTTACAGAAAACTGGAAAAGAGCTGATTGTTGCTAGGATTTGGATTTTTTTCCTGTGGGTATCCTGTCAGGTTCTTTCCTACTTATCCCTTTCCTTGTTTCTCTTTTTGGTGAGCCATCAATGAACAAGACAAGACTTTAGTCCTGCTCCCGCTGAGTTTTATGGCAGAACTCCCACTTCAAGGGAAGCAGGACTGTGCTAATGATGACACTAACTTGCAAGTAGAGGCTGTTCCAGTTGCACTAAAATAGTCAAGATACATTGCAAATATCAGCCTTGGTGTGACTTCTTAGGAAACTTCTTGATGTAACATAACATGTTGTTGCGTTTATTTAGTGTACAATGAAAATGATTTGATATGAAAATATTTTGTACATATATATTTTTACTTTGTTTTCTAAATTGCTGATTTGCATTGACTTAAAGTGCCAAGCGAGAAATGTATGTCATGACTGTATGAACAGTTGAAGTATATGTTTTACTGACTTGCATCATTATATGTCTAAGATTCCATGACATTAATTTTTGATACTTTACTGGATTTTGACATAATAATGTGAGTTTATAACTAATAGCAGAGAGTTAATACTTCACTTTTGTTCATACTATTGTAAGTTATTCTGGTATTAAATATTTTGTGACAATAAATTGATGGTTTTGACAAACTTTTCTGTTAGAAATATTCACAGTGGTTTTGTCTGTATAAAAGAAAACAAAATTTGTCATGTAAAAAAGGTACTTTTGGGGACTTCTCTGGAGTAAAACTGGAGAAGACAAGCCATTGTATAAACAACTTGTTCATGGTTCTTTTTTTAAATGATCAAAGCACAAAGAATAATCTGTAAAACACATCAAGTGGGTTTTAAATTTAAGAAATACTTGGCATAATTTCTTGTTACCATTTCCTTTAATTTATTTTTTTTTCTACTGCTGCTTTAGAGTTTTCTGAAAACACAAATTCTAATGAATATGTGTGTGTCTTTTTTTAAATAACAAAAATCATGATCAGTGCTGAGCCAACAGCTAATGAAGACTCAATAATTATTTATGATATTGGAAAAACAAACATTATTACTATTGCTCTTCTTTGTTTCAACATATGTAACCATTTTAGTAAAATAAATAACTGCAAACAACATCGTGTTGGTTTGAATTAAATATTCATTTTTCTGTCCTTAGTCAATTACATTTCTGGTTTCCTATTATAGTCAGGGTTTCTCTATACTGGGATACAAGCGTGCGATAGGCAAAGACAGAGGAGGATTCTGGTCTGTTGATTAATACACCTCGTGGTGCACAGTTATGTGAAGTAGTTTAGCACATCCCTGATGAAAATGATTGTTCGGCAAGTTTATGCTAATGACTGCTAATGACAACACGCCATGATCCTTATAAATCCTCCACATTGGAGGAGTGCAGAGGGAAGCCATAGCTAATCACCATCCTCAGTCACTGGTGAAGGTCTGTGAGCTGTGAAAGACTTTCGTTGTTTAGGGTTTTTTTTTGATTACAGGCTACATTTGTCTACAGTACCATGTATGGATATGGTCTGTTTGTGGAGCCTTGGTGGAGAAGGAGATGCAGTCAGCCCATCTAGAAGTTCAGTGCTCATACTAATGAGAGCTCAGTGCAACTGGTCTCCTAACTTTGGTGCCTCAGCAAAGTTCCTCTAGTTGCATGGGAGGGGTGATAACTAAGATTTTGGTGGGCAATTGACACTTTCAGGTTTTATGTCTTGCTTATCCGTGATATATGTATACTGCTGTAACATCTGTGGCCAACGTGTCTGTGGAGATTTGGATATTCAGTTGATATGCAAGTTCCTGAGGCAATATGTACAGCCTGACTTTTGCTCTTGGGAACGCGTAGAAACACCCACATTCTAATGATGCTGAGCTTGGCATCTACTTTTTATCCCAGTCTGACAAGAAGAAAACAACTAATTCTGCTCCCATCTACTCTGTCACATCATTTGCAAGAGCTGAGCACTCCCAGCCTTTTATAAACCATTGAGAGTAAGGGGAGCTCCAATTTTGCCAATTGTGCAGTAGTTAGAATATACACTGGGATCAGGACTACAGTCTTCTCTTCCAGCATCATACAAAAGCTACAGCCAGAGCTATAGTTCTCACTTTGTGGCCTCATGCTCTCAGTTGGTGGCCTAATGTATGAAGCAGTTTCACCAGGGAGACTCAGGGCAAGTGCCGGGACAACACCTAGGCTGTTTTGAGGACATTTGGTAACTTGGTGGCTTAAGTTTTAACTTGGAGTTTGGCAAAGGATGGCAGCTAGACTTGGATGCCCACATACAAGTGCATGAAGCAACCACTGCACTGTGGGTTAGAAGGAGAAGATGGGGAAGGGATTTTGATAGCACCTCTGTACTGTGCAAGGAAGAATGGATTTAGCTTACGCTAGGGGAAAGGCTGTGTGGGCTTAAACCTGTTTCTTCATTATCGCTTTACTCAGCTAGTTTTTCATTACGTGCCCTGGCTTTGATGAATGATGTTTTTATCCACCTAAACTATCCATCAGTGGAGATCCACAACACCAAATGTGAGATGCGATTGCAGGAATAAACCTTGATTATAAAAATGAGTGGGATCTCTGATAATCATGAGCTTCCAGAACTCAACGTACTCTTAATGTCCAGAGGATCTTTCTTTGTACCCCCTGTGGCATCCCTAGCAATGGCAGAGAGTGTGAGAATCATTCTGCATTAGTCAAAAGGGGACCTGCACCAGGGAAGGGAGTTTGTGGCTGCTGTGAGTACCAGCGAACTTCCTTCTGTCCTTGTTTCACCGCAATGCGCGAATACTGGTGTGAGGAATCACTCAGGACCAGTCAGGGCTATCAGGTAGCATGCTGGTGGGGCACACCACACCCTGCCTACCAAGGCACTGCCAAGCAGTGGGGCTGCAGCCACCAAGCACAGACCCTCCTTCAGGAATCCTTCCAGAGGTTTTCAGCCTCAGTGGTGCCTCTGTTTCTTTTGGTCTTGAGGAAGCCCTGGGCTGTATTCCCCTACATGGCTTCCAAGGGCTGGAAGACATGGGGGTATCTGCTAGTAAGTCCCCTGTGTGGGGTGAAAGATGAGACAAAGCGTGACTAGTCATCCAACCTCCCAAAGCTGCACCAAAGCTCCTATAAATTGAGCTCCACCAGGGCTAAAGAAGTTTTATTCATAATTTCTGCATTCAAAAGAGCACTGAGGACCTCAGAGTAGCCCTGGCAGAGCCAGGATGCCAGTACTGCCAGGAGAGAAAAGCAGCTGCCACAGCAAAGCTTGTCACTGCTCCTTGGGCTGGGTACTGCCCTAGATGCCCACTTGCTAGGTGGCAAAGGGAAGGGTGCAGCTGTCTTCTATCATGGCTGACTTTCTCACATATACCAATGGTTTTTTGCTATGAAATCTCACGTTCTGCTATGAAGCCTTCAACTCACACTGTGCTTCCACTCAGTCCTTAGCATGACTACACTTTCTTAAACCCTGGCCTGTTACTTGCAGGAAAATGGAGCCCGTGCTCGGCACAGACTGGGGACACCAGACCCTCCAGTGCTCCACAAGCAGCTCTAAAGTCCAGTGGACACCAATTCAGTGGTCAAGGTGACAGCTTCAAGCATGACAGACCCCTGTTTTGTTCCTGTGCTACTATGACCAATCTATGAGACTTGTGGAGAATCAGAAAGAACTTCAAAGGGATCCAGGCTCCTAACCTAAAAATCCAAGCATGTTTGAAGGTCCGAGGGCCAAAGCATGTTTCCATGGCCAAGTGCGGACAGTTGCCTGCCTGCTTTGAGCCAGCTGGACAGAAACATGGTCTAGTTCATGAACTGGGTAACCAAGTTTGGCGTCAAGCCTTAGCTGCAACATCAAGGTTCCCAGCAGAGAATGGACTGGACTCAGCATGGTGTGAAGATGTCTGTGCAGATTTTGGACCATTTCTTGTTCTATGCCTTCACTTGTCCAACAGCAATGACCTCAATTTTCTCTGTGCTTTGATGCAGCATTTCAAACAGGACAATAATACTGCTCTACATGGGCTGTTGTGTGTAGAAGGACACTGATAGTTGGGAGCTGCTCCGGTGAAATACCTACCTAGCCTAGTTAGGTAGGGCAGGAAAGTGAGATGAAGCATGATCATAGAATCATAGAATGGTTTGAGTTGGAAGGGATCTTAAAAATCACACAGTTCCAACCTCTCATGCCATGGGCAGGGACACCTTCCACTAGAGCAAGTTGCTCAGAGTCCCATCCAACCTGGTCTTGAACACTTCCAGGGGTGGGGCATCCACAGCTTCTCTGGGCAACCTGTTCCAGTGCCTCACCACCCTCACAGTAAAGAATTTCTTCCTAATATCTAATCTAAATCTCCCCTCTATCAGTTTAAAGCCATTACACCTCATCCGATTGCTCCACTCCCTGATAAAGAGTCCCTCCCCATCTTTCCTGTAGGTACTGGAAGGCTGCTATAAGGTCTCCTTAGGTCCTTCTCTTCTCCAGGATGAACAACCCCAACTCTCTGAGCCTGTCTTCACAGGAGAGGTCCTCCAGCCCTCTGATCATCTTTGTGGCCCTCCTCTGGACTCACTCCAACAGGTCCATGTCTTTCTTATGTTGATTGCCTGAGAACACTACTTTGACACACTGCAAGGGAGGCTACAGGAATCCAGCCTGGATGTGAGTTCATGTTGTACGAGCCGGTTTGCCAGTGTGTGGGTGTGCTCGATCCCCATTAGCAGCAGAATTGAGACCCAAACCCGTGGCTTTCAGAGTGCTGGGTTGCTGAGCCAGTGTTTGGTTTTGGGCCCCATCTTGAAACTCCTCTTGTTTAACAAGAAGGGAGGAGGTTGGCTTAAATACAAGTACCTTGTGAAAAAAAGAAGAAGAGGAAAAAAAAAAAAGAAGTGGAAAAGAGACATGAATGCCTAATGCAACAGAAAAAAAAATCCCAAACCTCCTTAATGTTGCTGTTATGTCAGCTTGGGTTATTGGCAGTGGAAGTGGTTATTGGCAGCGGAAGTTAGACCTGGCTCGAGGCTAATATAACTCGCGCACCTGACTTTTTAAAAGGAGCTGAGATCTGGTTTCTTTATGGATGGGCTTTTTTTCATTCGTGGTGTTGGTCCCTTCTTCAGATTTCCTTAACTTTCCTTTCAGCCTGTTTTGGACTTAATTCTTCTTCTATCTTTCTGCCTGCCTGAAAAGTCTCCTGTTACACATAGACAGCAATGGGATCCTTCACGCCAAAGCTCATTCTTCTGGCTTTGCATTTTCTAGGGCCATATAGGTGAAGGATGTATGATTCAATAAGCTGGTGTTCAGTGACAAAGTCTGGTATCTCCCTTCTTCCAGCCCAGGGCCAGTGAACATATGAAGTTTCAGGAGTGTGCAGTAGAGGCTCTTCAACCAACAAGCTCCACCATCTATCACTTCACTCCTAACTACTACTGCTTTTGGCTATCTTAACTCCCAAAAGGACTGTCAATTTAACCATAACTACCTAGGAACTGCCAAGTCTCATTTTATGAGCTGCTGTTGAGAGTTTAGCTATTTAAGGCTGATTTTAAACAATTTTTATTGGTACTTCGTGGCATGTGCCTGATTTACAGTGCTGTAAATAACCACAAATTAGGGACATTTCTTTCTTTACGGTAAAGGCACATTATCTTGAGCATAAGAAAGATAGTTTGTTGGTGAAGAACTGGAGTGCAGGCCCTTTCCTGCCACAGGCTTCCTGTGTGAGCCCAGGCAAGCCTTGTCCTGGGTTTGGTCCATGCAGAGGAGCTGTCTCTCTCCCCTGGGGATGCTCTCAGCACCAGGGAATGTGGGATGAGGATCCCATCTGAGATGTCCCTCACTGCTCACCCTGCTGCTATGAGGCTCTGAAGGTAGGAGAGTGCAGTGCTGTTTTGTAAGTGGCACACTCAGTTTGATGCACTTAAGAGCTGTAAGTATCTGATGTTAAGCGTTATGTAAAATTGCATCTCAGGCACATGTTCCAGAGCAGGCATCACCTTCTGCAGCATTTCCATCTCTTGACTGACTGCAGCAGGAAAATAAGCTACTGAGACCAGATACCCAAACCTGACACAGCAAAAGTCAGGGAAGACAAACCACACTCTGGACAAACAAGACATTAGATCCCATACCATGAAGAGGCCTGGTGGGTTAAGGCCACCACTACCTACCTTCCTTTGCAACATCAACTGAGGAGCACACTGAAGCACCTGGAAAGCATTATCCTAGGAAGGTGAAAATGTTTCTTTCAAGCTTAAAAAAGACTTCTTGCAGTCCAGGATTTTATGGATGTAGAAGTTCAGATGTAAGATAAGATGTTTTACTCAGGACCATCCCTGTGATTTGGGGATGTTCAGCAAAGCTATCAGATCTTCCCCCTGTTAACTGGTGCGAGGATGAGAATCTTCAGTGTCGGGGGTTTTAAGTTCCTTTTTCGCACCGTTTCAAGAAGTTGTCAGCCAGACTTGAAAACTATGGAATATGCTCATCACATTCAGAAGAAATCCAGAAGCCACGAGGCAAAAGACAACCCTGGCCTGTGCTGTCATAGTGGGAGAAGACAGCAGACCCATAGACACCACACTGGGGGCTTCAGTGCCTTCACTGCACTGCACAGATGGGTTCCTCTTCAACAGTACATTTTCCATTCATGTTGGCCGTCTTCACATACAAAGAAAAATGAAGCCAGCCTTCTATTCACAGGGAGACGTGAGGGTATATAACTGAAATCAATGGCTAAATGCTTTGGGCAGCAGTTAAAACATGAATCTAACTTTGGGGATCTTCTGAGATGGCCACAAAATATGTGGCCGTGTTTTAAATTGTTCCAAGTACTCAATGCCAGCCAGTGTAGTCATGAAAAGGGGTCAGCAGTGTTTCAGCTAGATCTTTGCAAATTAAATACGAGGTCAGCAAAATGGAAACATTTTGTGGAACAGCACAACTGCGTTTAATTTCTTTGGATTTCTTTTAAGAAAGCTTGGAGATGATGGAACCCCCAAATTTCTTTCTTTTTTTAAATGAAAAAGTCTAGTTTTCCAGATTAATTATTTTTCTTTAAATGTAAGATAATTATAGCAAAGAAGGTTGAAATCAAGGCCAAAATAGAAATCATTGAAACTTATCAAAATATCGAGGTTACCAAATTACATTTACTGACTTTTTAAAAATTTTCTTTTGGGTATTCATATTAATTTGTTTACACATTTACACTTTCCAACCTAATTTAAAACAAGAAAGTTTTAACATCTCAAAAATTTCCACAGGATGGAAAAGTACACCACCACCACCACCCCCCCCAGAGCTGCATGGAAGAATTTTTAATGCTTAGTGTTTTGAAAAAGAAAGCAGCTTTCATGGTGATCTGTGGATATTAGAAGTCTGTATCCTGGTACTTCATTTTGAAAGTACTAGTTTTTATGCTGAATCATTTCAGCAACCACAATGTGGCTTTTGCAGTAGATCACCTTTGTGTCAGTATCCTGTTGCCTTCAAAAAAATAGCGTTTAAGGGAAACTGTGAGACTTTTCCTGCTTTCTGGAATGATAAAAAGAATTTGCATTTGGCCAGAAAATGAAGACAGTGGGCATAACATTTGCTTGTACTCCTCATCCTTGGAGAGCAGACACCCGGTGTGGTAATGGAAGAACCTATGTGATGCTAGTTCATGCCTGCTCATTACAAATAGTAAAGAAAGCAAGAGAAAGCAAAGGTGTCAGACTAAAGATGGCATTCCCATCACTTAAAAAGACACTGCAACAGCAATAATAAATGCATTTCTCCGATGGCATTGAAGAGTGTAATGGCAATCAGAAAACTCAAAGTGTCCAAGATTCGCTGCAGCAATTCACTGGCAGTGAAACCACATACAAAAAAAAGGCATCAAAAAAATAAACAGCCAACAGCGACTCTCCACATTTTAAGATGTAGAGCAAAGAAAATCTTAGTCATTTCCAGTCCTTTGAACCCCTGACTACACTCCTGAAGCTGATGTCTGCTGAGCCTGTAGGTGAGCAGCAGAACGGTCTTCTTGAGAGCAGCCTGCCCAGGCTGGCGTAAGCCCATCAGGCCATGCCCAGGGCCAAATTGGAGGGGACTCTGGCTGGAAAGTCTGGTGCTTTTGTCACTTCGAAGTGTGCAAAGTGTTATACAGCAACAAGTTATTTTTACCCACTTTCCCTCGCCTTTTAAATAAAAACTTCCCTTTATGGTCTTAGTTCCTAGAAAACCACTGTTACTGCTATCTCAAACAAGGCTACTTGCAATAAAAGTGTTTACTATGAAAACAACTATACGTGCATCTCTATGTAATACAGTCAATATCAAACATCTTCTAAGAAGCATCAATCAGATTCCCTTTCAGGAACAAAAATACAAGAAGGTTGCAATCTTGTTGCAATTTCCTAATGGGCAGCCAAGGTGGGAACTCAATACTCAATTTATAACATGAAATATTCCCTGTATCTGTCTCACAAGGACATATACCAGCATGAGAGTGGGATTTGGTGGAACCTGGATTTACAACTGGAAATTAAATACAGGCATGTGGAAACATTATTATGTAAACTAATACTTAGCTACTTCTTACTGCATTCCCTCAACAGCAACAAAATGGTAGCATGGAAACCAAATGCTAAGTGTAATTTTTCTTAACCTGTTCTTTGAGAATGAAAAGAAAAACAGTCCTATGTAGAACCAGGAGGACTTGTTACTTTTTCATCTGAGAAGTCTTAAATGTCACAGACCCTGGGCTGAGTGCTCCTTTCATCAAAACCAATGGAGCTTTGATATTGTTTTCCACTTGAGCATGAGAGATCCCAGAGATTCCGATTTTCAGTAGATTTCTCTCTTTTACTGAGATTTCTCTCTTTTACTGAGAATCCTGGCAACATACTTTGATGTCTTACTTGTGGTGGTTTGTTTTGGTGGCTCCCATTGCCCAGGTGGGAAGTACACTTCAGAGAGGCTGTAGCTCAGAGACACGCAGAGCAGCAAGCCCTTGGGTGCTGGTGATTCAGCATCGCTCTAGCCTGAGGCACTGCTGCACCACCCCAGACAGAAGGACAGATCACAGGCAAAGTGCTCTAAGATATGGTCAAGTCCCATTCACCTGTGTTTCACCTACTTCTCCAGTCCCTGCAGATCAACCAGAAAACCACCAGAACAAACACTTGAGGCTCACTTGCACCCAGTTCCTTCCCATGCCTTCTTTGCAATGCACGTAACGGGGCAGTAAGAGAGGTAGCTGCTCTTGATCCAGTTGGGCAGGATAAGTAGCCCCACATCTTGCTGTTTGCACTGTACAAGGGTGTCCACTGCTTCTCCAAAACCTGTGCCACTCATCTGCATAAGGGACAAACTGGGGAAGTCCAGATGGTTGGCTGACGTCTCAGGGAACCACAGGAAGAGCCAGTCAAGATGTTCATAAGCACCTAGAGGACAGCAAGGTTCTAGAGGTAACAGTCAGCACGGGCTTCTCATAGACAAATCACATCAAGCCAATTTGATTTCCTTCTGTGACAGTAGAGTAAACTGTGTGTATGGAAGATTTGCAGTAGATCAGACAGCTACTGTGACTCCAGTTAGGCTTTTGGCAACGTCTCACATGACATTCTCATAAATAAGCAGAGGAAATATCATGGAGCTGAAAGTACCATCAAGAGTGTATAAAACAAGTTGAAAAACCATGCTCAGAGAAGTTATCGGGGACCCATTGTCAAAATGGAACTATGCATCAAGGACTTTCACAGAGGTGTGTCCTCGGATGTTTGTGTTCAGTATTTTCATCAATAGCTTACCTAAAGGAACAAACCAGAGGTTCACCACCTGTGGGATATGTGCTATTAGTTTTATACAACCAGTTCCTTGGGGCCATATAGCCCAGAAAAGGCCTCTGGCTGCTGCTGCCAGGGTGTGCTCCTTGTGCCTCTGCTGCTCTTCATGGTGCTCTTGAGCAGAAAAAAGTGGAGCAGTTGCAACGCAGAATCTTGTTACATTTTCTTGTTGTCAACTTGGTGCTCCCTGTAAGTACATCAGAGGCCAGGGTTAGAATTCAAAATTACCTTGATACATTGGAGAAGTGGCCCGAAAAAATAACAGACTTAATCAACTGTATTGCAAGGACCTGTGAACACAAGTGGTGAACTGCACAGAGCATGGGGATCTAGAAGGAAAGACTGATTGATCTAGGGTTATTAAACGTAGAGAAGATAACAATCTTCAGGTATATGTGGCCAGCAGGGAGATGAGAGAAATAATCTGTTCTTTGTACCATAGCATAGTCAAGTAATAATGGGTTTTAATAGTAGCAAAGGAGATGGTAGGTGAGTTACCGAATAGAACACACCAACAGAAGAAGGGGGTTCAGATGGGGAAGCACTGGAGTATGTTGCCTGTGTGGGCGGTAGACTTTCCATCACTGAAGATTTTTTAAGAACAAGTTAGAGACGTATTAATCAGGAATTAAATAGGCATAATTGATCCTACTTTGGGGCAGGATGGCCCTTCGAGGTTGCCTCCCCACCCTTATTTTCCATTTCAGCAATCTGCCTTATAAACATGGCATGGAGGTCTGTTGCTCAATAGATGGTTAAAAGAGTGAATAGCAGCTGGTTTATTCCTCTGTTTTTGGGAGGTGTGTTTACATTCCAGGCGTAAGAGTGGAGGGGAAGGACAGCAAGTTCTGATCCCACCAGCCAGCCAGCGGAGGAGACCGGGCAGCCATCCATCGGAGGCTGTTTAACTTTCCCAGCCTTTCAGAGCCTAACATAAAGGACAAAGGTGGCTCCCAGATGGAAGACAACAGACTTGAAAAACATGGAAGCTGACAGAGAGGGATGTACATTTAACATGAAAGTTAAAATTGCCAGAAGAAAGCAAGGAAATTTCCAGTTAGGTGCAATGGAACAACTCCTGAAGGATCTGTAAGTACTTTTGGCCTCTGTAGAAAATACTTGGGCAGAAACCCTCCAGAAGGTATGTTTGTTTTGAGCAGAATCTGGAGTTCCTGCACCGAGCTTTCTGAAGGCTGCGTTACAAGATTAGCCTATATTCTCTCTACTCAATGTCATGGGAGACTGAACGTTTTCACTGTGTTCTGGAGCCTGACACAGGCAGACAGACCACAAAGAAAAACAGGGGAAGAGATCCTATAAGCTGCTTCAAATAACACTTGCTCCAGAGCCTCTGGTGATTGCTGAGAAATTCTAGTTTCACAAAAGATGCCAACAGGGGAAAAAATTATTTCACAGTTTGCCTCAAGCTTCAAAAGGGGTTGCTGAACATGTTAACTGACACCCTTTTTGACAGACTGGTTTGCGGTCAATGCCACTAACTAACAGGAAAACAAATGCCTGTAGTCTGAGTAGGGAATCGCACTCTGCGCCACAAAGCCAAGGAAATTGCTGCTGGAGAATCCCCAGAGCTGCTCTGTGAGAGCGCGTAGGCCAGCAGGATGTGTGAAAAAACATCAGGAATGTTCCTTATGTGACAAGATGGATCATTCAGAAGGAAGGCTCTGCTGGGTATGAAAAGACTTGGTATATTGGCTCAAAGGGACACTTTGAATATGTTTCTAGGTATAAGCAGCTCACTTCAGAAAGAAACTCATGGATAGGGAAATGGGGAGGCAGGAGTAGGAGGCAAAGCAAAGTCAAGCTATGTACATAGATGGATACTGAGCCAGAAGTAGAAAGGGGGAAAGTAAATCAGGATTTACAAGTCTTGCATATATTCATTATGATAAGATTTTTTTGGTTGTTTTTTTTTTCTTTGTAAGCACTGGCAATTCTATTAGCCAAAGAGATGAACAATCATTTTTGATGCCAAAGAGACAAGAATTTTATTACCTTTGTATCAGATCCAGTGACTATAACAAATTCAATCCCCTTCTTTTGCCAGCTACATGATTCACAAGGTGTTCACTGCAAAGATTGACAATCCAACTGTTTGTGTGTGCTGAATGAGCTATTCTTGATGTCAAGGACATGCATAAGTGGTCAGAAATGTTCAGGAGGATGATGAAACCTGAAACGGATCCAAGTGCAGCATGATAGAAATAGGCTTTGGCTCTCCAGGTAGGAAAGAGGAATATCACAGATACTGCTAATGGGAGCTGGTTATTAAACTAAACTACCGAAAACTGGAGGATGGAAACCAGTCAGATGTCCTAGATGTGAAAGGTCTGACCAACATGGGACATTACCTGTTAGTGACAGAACATGGATTCCTCCATCCACCTCACCTGGAGCCAGGGATTAAAGAGACCTTGATTGTGACTTGCCAATCTATCAGTGAGACTACAAGTCTAGTTCTTTATTTTGGCCAACATCCATTTTCTTGTAGTAAGATTCTGCTCCTTTAACAAGAGTTGCAAAAACCAACTTGTGAAAACGTACTTACTTATGGAAATGGCAGAAATGTCTCATGAGATCCTCACAGAAGCAACGCATAATACTGATACTTGTTGTCTGTCTCTTGGCAGCAGCTTTATATCAAATGGTGTTTGAGAGGTCTGCTGGGAGAATATAGAATTAACTCCACAGTCGGAATGAAAGACAGTGAAACATCAAGAATCTGTAACCAGTCTTTTAAGAAATTACATTCTGGGCATTCATAACGACATTTTTTTTCTCTGTTTCTTACAATTGCTGGACCACCTATTTTTCAAATTACCAGTAAAAGCAATGCAGCAATGGATGCTCTAGTTCCTGTCAATCATTATTATTGTTAATTATTTAATTACTTTCTTAGAACTTCTCAGTCAAAGTGCAGACTTCATTCCTCGGTTAATTACAGGTCTGAATTAACTCTGCCTTTTAAACCAAGGGAAAATGTAAAGCCCTAAACTGTTGCAATACATTTACCTGCAAATTTCCTCTCTCCCCCCTTGCACTTCCCGAAACATGTTAGCCATCTTGTAGAGGAAGATTTTCAGGGACAGATTGACTTTTACAGAGCCTGGCTCAATACAGCACAGGAATAAATGGTGACTTCTTTGTGGCAATGTTTACTACTAAAGAAGAATAAGATACTAAATTAGAATAATGTCATAGGATTTAAGCGCACTTTGGTATTGATTTACCAAGGCACTGACTGTGCCATACATTTCCATTGAGTGGAATCTGCATTTTATGGTGACGGGAGGGAAATCTTCAAAGGTATGAACATGTGGATAAGAAGATTTGTATTTTGAGTGCTAATGAGTATTTGTGTAGACAAAAAGATGGTGCTTTGGAGATAACACTGGAGCTGCACAGAGGGCCTGAAAACATATAACTCAGCAGTGAATGGAGCCTTGAAACACAAATCCAAACCCACAACCAGCATTCACGATCCAGCCGAGGAAGGCTTGTTATTTACTTTTCCATGCCATTGGGTGCAACAATTCATTTACTCCCAATATATAAATACATACACACACGACGCTAAGTAATATCCTGCTGATCCAAAGTGCTCCCCAGGCCTCACGCCCTCCCCCGCGGCAATCCCCCTCCCAGCCAGCTCTCTTCCGCCCTGCAACGGCGCAGCCTAGGGGTACGTAACTGAGAAATCTCTGCTTCAGACAAGGGAGAAAGCTTCATGAATCACCAGACAACACTTCTCAGGTGGGAAAAGCACATTCTTTGTTCCTCTACATGGAATTAGAAAAATATGTGTAGAAGTAAAGCCCTGAAAGCCCCGGGAGAGCAATTGCTCTCTTTCTCTTTCTTTTTTGGTTTTGTTGAACTTGTGAGCTTTTGGGGTGGTTTAATTAAAGGTCTTAAAATTCTTTAACACTAACATTCAAATGCTTCATATTTTTCCCCCAGACTCGCAGAGTTTCCGTCCTCCTCCTCTCTCTCTTGTGTCACTTTTACTCTGCAATAAAACAATTGAATCACACGCTGGTACATAAATATTGGCAGATTTTTAGGTTTGCTGTTTTTTTCACTCAGCCTATTGGGCAAACAGCCTAGAAAGGCTAAGTTATTTGCCAGAGTCTGAATTTCTGGCAAACAGTGCAGATCCAGTACAAATCTCAAATCATATTTCAGGAATGCTGTGCTTCTACCGCACCTTTCCAACTCTTCTCTCTGTGCACTAATGACTATTATGGGGAAATGCGTTCCAGAAATGTGAAAATCAATGTAGTGGGAAATGTACCAAAACCACCTTTCCACTTGTACAATCTCAGTTGTCCAAGAAACACAATTAATTAGTGTTATTGAGCTGTTTAGCTCCCCAATAAAAGCTTTTTTGAGTGATTATATGAAAAACCATTGGTACTGGAGGCTTCATACTGAAGTAATTAATGGAAGTTGATTATATTCTGACAAGTTAAACACAGGTTTGTTTGATATTACACACACATGGAAAACACATGCGCTATTGAGCTCAGTACCTAGGAGTTTAGATTAATGGTGTTGATGAATTATGTGGAGATTATATACTTTGCAGACACATCATGGACCTGATTTTGAAAAGCAGGCTCTCATTTTGCTCCTGCAATTTTGAGGGTGTGAATAATTGCAGGTGATTTTCTAGCAGCTAGACATCTCACTGCCTGGTTGAATTCCTTCGGGCAGAGGTCATGCCTGGTTTTGTGCGAGGCACCAAAAGGCACTAGGAGAGCGCCTGCAGACAGTGAAGAACCAACCTACACCAGTGCTGCATGTTGGGACCACAGTGACCAGTGAGGACAACTGGTTTCATGTGCAGCTGTGGCAGCTGAGTTGGGACTTTCAAGAAATACCTTCTCTTTCTAAGTTCAGGGGTATGATGTGAACTTGAGGCTCAACATGAAAAGGGGAAGGAGAAGCTGTCAATTAGCTTTCTCCTGCCACCAAGCAGAGGCTGGGGACAGAGCCGACACTTAGCCAGGAGACTAGCTGTTGAAGCAGTGTCTGTGGGACATTACTCAGGTTCAGCCTAATATCTAACCCTACCACTTGGTATCTTTGTCTTGAGGCTCTATCTAAAGGCAACTGAATGTCATTGGGGTGAGGACAGAGGTAGCAAATGATGTCAGGGTTTAAGGGTTGCAGGAGATAGCCAGGAGGTAGAAGGCCAGGTTCAAATGAGTGGATTGATTCAGGCAGGGAAAGGACTCAGATTTTGGTCTTAGTTGCACTAGCCTGCCATGTAAAGCAGCCTGTGCAGAATGGTCAAGTCCAGATCTGATGCCTTCCCACATTGTTTACCCACAGGAACATGTAGAGGTGCCCCTGGGATGCCAAAGCTGGTATTACAGGACATTTACTGAGTGCTTAGAGCACCATCTGGGCATGCTGCCTGGGGCTTTTCCTAGGAATATGCTCAGAAAGAGCTGGGACCGCAGACTCCCTATACCCAAGCTACAAAGCAGGATGACTGCAAGCTGCGGATAGCAGCCTGGCTTTTGCAGCACTCCTGGGACTGGCTTCCAGGTCCTTGAGCCAGCCCAGAGCTGGGTGAGCATCTCCTCCTGAGAGCAGATCCTGATGTGCCCTCCCAGACATAATTCAGCTCAAGACACCGAATCCGGGTGTCAAAACACAGGTTTTCGTGTGAGCCAGCCACCCAAACTCCCACCGACACGATGGAGATCTCATTGAAATTACCAGCAGAGCGTGCAGAGGGATTTCGTGCTGAGCTGCCTACACCTCCCCTCTACCTCAGACGTCGCTGGATGCCTGCCTTCAGAACCCCCTATTTAGATGTCAGTGCACAAGCGAAACCCTGCCCTTAGAGACACGTAACAGCTACAACACAGCAGCAGGCGGCTGTTTCCAGCACTACTGTGATCACAGACACACATTGACTTCTCTGCCCAGCTCTCTCCTGTCCCCTGGACAGCACATGCCCAGTGCCCTGCAAGAGCAGATCACCAGCACTGCACAGATGGAACCAAACAGGAGAAGCAGCTCTCCCAGGGCTGCTGGCTGCAGAAGCAAGGGATGATATTAACCGCCAGGACAAGGCAGGAAGGAGCAGCCAGTCTTCCTCCTGGGACTAGCATACCTTCCTCAAGGTTTTGGTGTGTTCAGAGCTAGAAAGTATTTACAGCTCAGACATTTCAGATCACCCTGGCTGAGAAATGAGTCAAAAAGCTTCATCAAACTCCATATTCAAGAATAAAACCAGAGACTTCTTTTAGGCTGTATCTTAAAGTACATTACATAGAGAGAGAAAGGGGAAAGGTATTCAGACCTCTTCTGGCTTGGATCTTAAAGTCATTTGAGGAACAAATATGGCACACCAGCACATGCCTACAGAAGTACACTAAGTGGAAAGTGGAAGGCCACACACCTCCTCTCCTTTGCACTTGCAGTCTCTGAATCCAGCACTTGGCTCTCTGCCTGTGCATCATTACTTTTTGACCACTATCATGGTCTATAAACAAACATAGAACATGCAGCAGTCATTACAAAAATGAGATCACAAACATAAACCCCAAAAGAGGCCTGTGGCCCTTAGGTAGTCAAGATCCAGGTCCATCTGAGGTAGGCTATGTTGGCATGCAACCCAGGCAATGAGATAATCTGTGTGGCTGGCACCCCACCACTGGTGGCTCTCCAGTCTTCAGCGGTGATTTCAACAACCTCTCCACCTTGCCTGATCTTGGGGAATCCCATGATATGGGCACAGTGGGGTAGGCAGGACAGAGAGGGGCAGCAAGGGGTAGAGGGGAGTCAGTGAGAGGTGACCATTGACAATGCCCAGAGATGTCAAAAGGTCTTGTGGTATGTGGTACTCTATGGATGTCCTGGACAGTGAAGATGTGATGGAGGAACTGAGCCCCAGAGGGCCGTGGCCAAGGACAAGCTGCTCTGGCTTTGTCCCTCCACATGGAAGAGAAGACTTAACACACTAGTGGATGCTGAACAAGTTTATTTGGCTGTATAAACACCTAACCCTTTCCTAAGACTGCTGCTGCTTTGATCGTTCACCTAGCTGCAACCCCACAAGAAAGACAGAATTAGGGCCTAACTCTGTAATTATTCGCTGCCTCCAGGAAGGAGCAATCATTGTTGGGCAAGGGCTTTTAACTCACCCCCCCATGCTGGCTGTCTGCTGGAGGCAGTGGATAATCCCAGAAGCAAGCCCCAAACCTTGTCGTGCCAGTGGATAGGAAGCTGTCCTTTCCGAGGAAGGGGAAAGATCTGGCTTCAGCTGCCGCTTCTTAATTAGCTGCTGCAGGTGGAGAGCTGTGCAAGTCCCTCACATTGCTTTTATAACTATCACATCTTTATGTGGCTGAACTGTTTTTTTCCACTGTAACTTGGCCATTTTTGGAAGAGAAATATTTTGGGTCACATTATCAATTTTCCCCCCATGGAAAGCTTATAAAAATTAATCTATAAGCAAATTGATGTGAGGAAAAAAGTTAGCAGAAATGTTTTCAAATGGACAACCTTCAAAGGATTTGAGCTCATTCCATTTGAATTACAAAGTCAGAGCTTCAGTCCAGCCACTCTTCGGTTCCCTACCTCTCTTCCCCACCCATGCTGCTTTGCATCACACTTGAACAGGTCCCCGGTGACTACTTTTTTCCTAATGACTGAATTTATCATTGGCAGAAGTACCTTGATAGGCTGTTCTTGAGGTTGAAGAATCCATTTGCTGTCCACAGTAGGCACAAGAAGCCGCTGAGCTGCCTTTCTGATGGCAATGTGTTGATCGGTCTCAGATGGACAGAGGAAGGTACTCCTTCCCCCAGACTTACTCATTGCTGTGACTTTCTGTTAGTGGTCCCAAGACAGTTCTCAGCTAGGGCAGCAGTTTGTCTGCAGAAATCAATCTAACTGAACTAGACTAAGGCCACCATGAAGATACCTGACTTCCCAGTAATCTCGTAGCCTTTTAGTTAATGGTAAAGCAAATTAGTGACACTGAGACTATATGGCTGATATAACGTACAAAACCACAACGCTGCCTTTTCTTTAAAGTGAGATGCCAATTGCATGGCCAGGCAAGCACTGAGATTGGCCTCAGAGGAGTCAAGGAGGACTGTAACCACCATTGTCCCTTTGGGCTAAACACAAGAAACAAAAGCCTTCAAGATGCTTTGTGGAACCAGAAAAAACAAAGCGGCTTCCACACAGAGACAGGCATCCCTGCATAAATAATATAAAGAAATTACCTCTACTTGCAGGTGTCCCATATCTCAGTGGTTATTGGTTTTGTGTGGTTATGGAAAGAAGGCAGAGCAGATCAGAGAAGCCAAGGACATGGCCTAAACAAACATTAGGATTATGGCTCCCACAACAGAGAGAGAGAGGTTTTGGCTGAGCTGATTAGAAGACAATTGTAACATGAAAAAACAGCTCCTAATTCCTCTTGTGTTTGGAGATTGTGGAGAATGTGCACATTGCACATTCCTTGTAAACAGAGGACCATAGCAAAGTAGCCTGACTCTTTCATCACCTTCATTTCCTAAGCAACACAGCCCACAGCACTCTGAATTTTGGTGAGCGACCTGGAGTGCAAAGCATTACTGCGTCTGTCAGGAGCAATGAGCCAGGCTCCAGGAGGAGAGACTGGGGAGATGTACATGTGCAGGCTCAAGAGAGACAGGGTAATGGAGATGCCACCAAAATGAAACGTGTTGGAAAAAAAATCTGAAAGCCAAGTGGGAAGCATGTGGCTTACAGGCCACATCTAATCTGACGCTGCATCCTGTGGAGCCTGTGGGCTCCTCCTTGCTCTACTTCCATCCCTCCTCCATCTCACCCTCTGCTGCAGTCCTGCCTCCTCCTCTCCACAGTGCTCCTCTTCCCAGTCACCCTCAAGTCCTCTTGACTCCATGGTGCCGAGTCAGGTGGAGGAGAGAGCTGTCCCATGTCAGCCATGTGGCTGTCAATGTGACCTGTGTTGCTGGTGTGGTGTTGGGAAAGGTTTGGGACAACCCTCAGCACATTTGAGCTCATTCAAGTTCCCCCAGCAAAAAGGTCTCCCTTGAACTACAGCCAGCAGCACAAAGCATTATTAAAGGAGAAAGAATCAAACAAAAGAGGAAGAAGAATCCAGAAGTCTCTCAATAATGGTGGAGAGATGACTTGTAGATGGAGACAAAATTGCTTTTGGAGCAACAGCTACACAGTGTCTAGCCAGACTGGGAAGCCCCATAGCTGGGAGCAGAGACCTGTCTGCTCTGAACGAGCAGGATTTCCATGGAGCCAGGGAGACTCAAAGGTGTCTTGACAACCCAAAATGTGCTAATAGACACGAGTAGCAGCAAGGAATGGCAGATCTCAGAAACTGTGTTGAGAAAGCAATGAAAGGGGCAGAGGTCAGAGCAGACCTCACTCAGCCACCTGGCTGCACAAGTGGGTTAGCCAAATGACCTCAGTAAAACTATTTTCTACTCCATTTGTAACCCTCGGAGGCCAATCAGGGAGAGGAGAGATTGTCCAGTTCAAATAATGCAAAACTTGATTTCTTTGAGGGAAAACTCCCTGACAGGCTTCTTGGCTCTGCTCAGCGTCTCACCCAAGTGAGTGGCGAGGAAGAGGAATAGGAGAGGTTTCCAGCAGCCAGCCCGCGCACGCCAGCTCCGTCCGTGCTACAGAGAAGCCCGTGACAGACGACCGACCGCTCCAAGTTTGCAGGAGCTGTTGAGATGTGGCACGCAGGCAGCCATCAGGCAGAAAGAGCCAGATCAGAGAATAAGCAGCAAGGGGAAAGTTGAATCCTCTGGCCTGGCTGAGGACCAGGCGAGACCTGTTCTTGGCATAATCCGGTGCAAACAAGGACTCCCAGGATAAATGGGCAGTGGAACAACTTAGACACATTTAGCTGGACTTCAACTTGCAGGGCCCGATCAGCAAAAGAAAATCAGACACCCCAAGGGCTCGGGGAATTTGCCCCACCATTTGAGTTTTTCTCTGCAGCAGCCAACCAGGAAAGGAAGCAGCTGCTAGCGAGAAAGATGGACATTAATTGCCATGAGCCCCGTAATGGTAGATATGTCAAATGGAAAAGGTGACTCTAGTCTGGTCTGTGGCATTTTTGAACAACTAGAAAAAGTGATAGATTTGGTTTGTAAAACAAGAGAAGCTGGCAATAATGCAAAAACTAAAGAAAGCAGTTAAGTGCTGGTATAGTGAAAAAGTTCGCTATAAAACGTCAACTTGTTATAATAGGAGGCTGGGCCAGAACAAAACATCACAAGAGCCTAGTAAAAAGCCTCTTTCCCAGTCTGAGAGTTGCAGGGACACCACATTATGTCAGTGAAGCCCAGAGGTACACAAATGCGGCCCCAGGTTTTTGTTTAGATCCTTACAGTTGAACAACAGCAGGAGGAGACTGGCTACAAATCATCTGCTGGTATCTGTGAATTGCATGGAAAAAGTGGACACTGCCTCTAGGATAACTGTTAATAGAGCAGACATGCTAAAAACAGTAAGGCATAGACTGCCCAAAAGTGAACCAACTAATTGGTCTCAAATGGAGACAGTGACAGTGCATTCGTCCAACAGTTGGGAAAGTTGGGTTTGCAAACTGGACATCTGGAATTTGAGCTAGATTTCTGGATAGCCGAGATAGTAGATGAGCTAATAAACAGTTTGGGTTTCATTATGCCTAATAGCTGAGTAAGTGCCAGGAAACCATGTCTTACAGACCCTGCCTGTGAAAATTATTTATAAATATGTGGCACAGGTGAGCAAAATGATTTGTAGACAACTGGTTTGCAGAGAACAGGGAACAGCACTCCTAAAAGTGACATGCCATGGGAGCTTTCCAGCCAAAGAAATCTCTTCCCAGAGGCTGAAACCTGTTTTGAGACCTAGGATCTCAAAGGGATTTTAGCTGCTCAAGTGTTGGTATATTGAAAGCAGGAATCTGTTCCCCTCGTGTGCTAGACATTTCTGATGAGGAGCAAATACAAGGAGGGGGAAAAAGGACTGAGGGCCAGAATTCATGATGAAGTAAACAGAGGTAGTAAATATACAGGTGAAAACTAACAGAGAAAGAAGATTGGAGATAAATGAGAGGAGCTTAGTATTTGGTGCTGAGGATGGCATACAAACCTTTCTTGCTGAGGTTCCTGGAGTTGTCCTTCCTCTCATTGCCAAAGCAGCATAGGACCAAAATATAAGAAGGTGGCCACGGAGCAACCACTTCAGTGCTTAACTGAAGCCAAGTGCAGGAGATATTCTGGGCAGCTGGGAATTTCAGGAACACCAGTCTGAGCTCTCACATCACCTTGGACTTCACTGGTTGTTCAAAGGAAGGAGGGCAGCCCCATGTCTTGTTCAAGGCTGCAAGGACAACTGCAGTTTAGTTTTCCACTCTCAATCTGACAAACAGCTGTGGACCTCAGTAGAAAGATCTGCTTCACAGTGGCAGAATGAAGCCCTCAGTGGCCACTGAATGCGGCTGCTTACCCCCTGCTATGGGGCAAGGGGTTATACCTCAAGCACAGCCCTGCAAAGTCACAGTCAAACTGCTTTTAAGCATCTCCACATGACAATGGTGCATCGGTCTTGTGGATGTCCCAGTTCACCCTGGGAGCAGTGACGTGTCCCGAGGGAGACATCTCCTCTGGTTCCTCAGTGGGGCAGTTCTACTAACCACATCAAAAGCTGTGGCTGCTACCTGGTGGGTTTACAGATGGTCTGAGACAAGCTTAAAGTCTGCCAGGCTGCGATAAAACCCCAAAGAAAGAGAGTATTTCCTAATAAAACAGCAGTTTGCTTTGGGCAGATGGGAGCAAAGGAGGAATTTCCACTGACACAATGACAGTGGAGATGTCCAGAAATAGCTGCTCTTCCTGGGTCTGCAGGATTGTGGAAGACTTCGTTTCTTAACAAGAGTTTTACTTCTAAGCTTTCAGATACTGCACAACACCAGCTAGCTTGGGTGAGCTTGTGACTGAAAACCATTGCAATGGTCACCAGAACACAATTTAGCATTTGTGGAGTTACAAAGGTTCTTGTGACCGTTCACAGTTCACGTTTGTGTATTTTAAAATGCCTTTCATATCGGAATACTGAACTTATAGATTCAAGACAGTATTGATACAGCAACACAAAGGATTTGAAAGTGTCCCGATTGCAGCAAAAGTTTCAGGTCTCCCAGATGATTTATTGTATTACTGAAGCACACCTTGGAGTAAAAGTTTTATTTATATATCTTCACCTCTCCTTGAATGGGAATAAAATCATTGTGGCAAAGCAAAATGAAAATACTCTGACAAGAGGGCATTGCGTAGGTATGTAATAATTTATTATTTAACAGTAACTACTTAAAATATGATTACAATAGATACCATTTTTCTTTCTGTCTAGAACATACTCTTTATACGACCACTGTTGTAGACTCATGACATTGGTGACAGTGAAGTAAAGGTGCTTTTATGGATTAACTGTAGCTTCTGCCTTTCAACTGGACAGAGTTAAGTCCTTTTGTGGATCCCAATATCAACAGCCTCCATAAGAAACATGGACATCGCTACACACGTGTATATGGAAAGACAAGTATCTCTTGGTCTTCCTTTGTGAGACTTGGGTGTCTGAAGTAGGGACAGAAAGGACCAGAAGAGCAAGAAATTAAGAATCTTGATCCAACAAGCTTGGTGAAAAGCTCGAAAAAAAGAGAAACTCTGTGGTCAGGTGTCCTGCAAAAGAGACAAGAAGGTATGAGCAGAATGTTCAATTCCTCCGGTGCTGAGGAGAAAAAACTTTGGGTGATCACTAGGAATAAAGAGACTAACCTCAAAACCATATTATTTAGTGAGCAATTTTTCTCCCTAGCAGAACCTACCTACAGGACTATAGGTTGTGACCAGTCGGGTCAAAAAGGTAATACTTTTATTTTTTCTTAAACATTTTGAAAGCGGCATTAATATGCATGAACTTTGCATGTAAGTATTTGGCAGAATTACTTATAACATTGTCTTTAAAAGACCCTCTTCACCTGTATAATTCAATGTCAGATTCCCTAAAACCAATTAATCTACATTATAAAATCAACTGATTGCTGATAGAAATACCACTCACTTTTTTCCCATCAAAAAGAACTATCAAACCCTGTTTTCTGTAGCACTAACAGAGGCAAAGAAATTCTTTCAAGACGTTGCAATTCTTTCAATAATCTCTTTTAGCCGTATTTTATTCAGAGCTTCATCTCCATTCCCCTGTAACAAAACACCAAATTGCTTTAAAAAAAATCAAGTATAATATTACCACTGAGTCTTTGAGAACTATGGTTGTGTGCTATAAGATGTGGCAAGCTCATACTAAAACAAAAGGACTCTCTCTCCATGGCGTATTCATTATTCTCCCCTACTGAGTAATTCTATCACCTGCCCTCTACGGATTCTTTATGCTTCAACAGAGATGCAATTTCTGGCCAGAGCAGCTTCAATATAGAGTCTTAGCTTCCATGGGTGTGTAATCATTTACACCTGTGCAAAGTAGACGTAAACTCACTTTGCACTCACTTTACACAGGTGCAAATGACTGCGCAAGGTTACAAGCAGTGGAGAATCAAGCCCATAATGACTGCAAAGCACTTACGCAGGGTATGATGGAGACCAACAGAGGCACATGGGATACAGCGATCAGGAGGCAAGCGAATGTCAGCAGCAGTTTGGGAGTTTATTCTCCCTCGTTGTGCGAACAGTGTCTATTATTAGCAATGGAAGTCATGTGTGTGTGCCCAGAGGATAATAAATCAGACGCTGTGTGAATGCTGCAGGCCTGCCCGCTCCAGCTTCTCTGGCGCTGCTGTAGGGGTCGGGCTGCAGCAGGAAACCTGCGTTGCCACCCGGGCTGGAAGATGCCAGGTGGCTGTGTGGTTGTGAGATCAGTTTACGTGGAGAATTAGACTAAACCTGGCGTCTCTGACTTGGTTTAGGGCATGTTTTTTGTTGTGAGTCAAACAGGTTATCCAAAAACCTGGCTTGATCACTGCTGCAATAGTACAGGTGCTCCTAGTCCTTTTTGTTATATTGCCTCCTAAAACTGCCCGAGAGCTGGGGAGCACAAAAGCTTTCAAAGGAAACTTTACTTTTTATGAGCTGTTGGATAGGACAGAGTAGATAGATAGACCCAAATTTAATCTGCTGCCCTTTGTCAGAGCTCTCCGACCGTAAGGTGACAGGCAGTAATTACCACGATGGGCTATTTGGAGGAGGTTGGCGGAGAAGGGAGAAAAATTTTTTCATGCTGACTTTTTTAGCCTGAAGATTAGGGTTTATATAATGACTTTGCTTGGTAGTCTGAAAAAGACCTTCTGAAATGTGTTCCTCTTAGTCTTACACCTGCCAGCTTTCTTCACTCTTCTTTCCCTAGCCTGCTAATAGTGATGGTAAATGCATCCAGAGAAATAACGGTTGCTATAAAGTACTGAAGTTTCTGTGTAGCGTGACATAAAATTACTGAATCTGAAATAAAGTATGTGTGTCATTTTTCCAAGGGACTTTTAAAATGTGCCTCTGGATATATGTGAAAATATAAAATACTGCTCACAAAAAAATTAAAGCAGAAAGCATACGCTCATGAAGGAAAACGGCTTCATTTGTTACTGCTATCTTTTCAAGGCAAAGCAGTCACACCCTGTGCATGGCAGGCTGGAAATCTACGTGTCCCTGCTGATTTTGCTGTGTTTGCAGTACCTGGTGTGGGAGAGGGCTGGCCATCAGTGCAGAAGTGTTTCCTCATGGCTACAAAGTTCTGCAGAGCCGGCGCTGAAGTCAAACCCAACATTCATTCACATCCTACCACAGTCAGGCTAAATCTGATTCACAAGCAAAATGATGACAGCTAGGACAAGGGATCATTTTTAGTTGTAAAACAAGCAATTTTGAGCACGTGATTGTAGCAAATAATCCAAACAGTTTCTTATTTAATGAAAGCACTTACCAATGACAGCATCAAAGAGTTGGTGTCGAGGGAGGGTGGGTGAAGCCTGGTACTGACCCACTGTGGGTCCCTGTGGGCTGGGAAAAATCAGACTTTAGAAAGGAAGGACTGTTTCAATACTTACATTAACAATAGCGTGAAAGAAGTCTTTCTTTTCAGGAACTGGCTTTGAGCAAAGGACTTTTACCTTCTATTCCTGTTTTCCTAGTAAGTTATGAAAGGTTTATTTACCCCACAGCAAGTACCCCCAGTGGCTTCCTCTGTAATGGGCTTTTAGGTGTCTTTTCAGCAGTTAAAAGAAAGAACATGTTCTCTGTAGGTAGACCAGGAGCGCAAGGGCTGTCCTGGGACCTTCTTTCCTCAAGTGACAGCAGTGCCAGGCAGCACTGCCTGAGCTGGCTTTCCAACGGGGTAGCACATGGGACCAACCTGGCCAACCAGGCCACCTTGCCCTGGTACGGGCTCCTTGAGCCTGCCTGCGGGATCCTACCATGCCACCTCTCCCGTGGGCGTTCCACATGCTGCAGCCAAAGTCAGAGATATGCCGCAATGGAGGGAGGATGGAGCAGAGCAAGCTCGGCTTCCCCATGGCTGTTCTGCTGTGCTGTAGGATGTGGTACCTGAGGTGTGGTGCAAAGCCACCACTTGAGGCAAAAGCAGCTGCTCAGAGGAGAGCTGCAAAGAGCTGAAGTTCCTTCAGCTGCTCTTCTTGCTTCATCTTCTTCTTTGCCTACAGTCCCAGACGTAGCATACCTCAAAGTTGCCGTAAGCATGTGGTTCTCTGTAGTATAGGAACAACAGTGAAACTTCTGTACTTGGTTGTGTTGAAATGCCTGGAGGCATCTGAGATAGATAGGTTGTGAGCTACTTCACTATATTTGGCACTCATTATGAGATTCCTTCATCATCTTCTTAGTCACAGCTGACCTCTGGTACCTGCTGTAGTGTCCTACTAGTCATGGTCAATGGTGTGCACACTATTCAGCTTCTGTGGAGGACAGTGAAATACTGTGACTAGATCCCTGTAGATTTATTCATTTATCTCAAAAGTCTACTCAAATGCCACAAATTATAAAGACAGGTTTACAGCAGTCTGGTATCAGCAGCATCTTCTACGGCTGCTCCCATGAAACCATTTTCTTCTTCTGCCATGAAATTAATTTGACATTTGCTGAAGGTGTACTTAAGGTACTAGAAGATACTTCCTTTTAAGTGTGTGGGTATTTTTCCACGGGAACACTTATCTAGAGCTGTGGTGGATTCTTTATTACTTTACATTTTTAAAGCCTAAAACCAAAAAAAGACTTAAATAGCTAAGTCTAAAACAGATTCTCTTGAAAACAGTTCCTTATTAAGAGGTGATCCTCATAGCGCCTAAGTCCCCTCTTCACCCCCCACTTACTATTTTGGTACCCCAAGGAACATATGTTTGGAACCATCTTAGGCCAGCAGTCCTACCTTATACCTAAAACTACTTGGAACCCAGGGCTTGAGGTTTTTCTCTTCCTAAGTCCCCAGAGGATTCAGTTTGCTCTCAGAGCATATGTACATCCTAGATCGTGCTTTAGTAGAAAATCATGGAAATTTCTTTCTTTAAAATGTGTCCAGTGATATGTCCCCTGATGCTCCTACCTAGCCCAGTGGCTGGAGCATTTTGCTGGGGACTAGATGCTGGGGACTGACTTCAATGCTGTCACTGGATGGAGGGGATTAGACACAGTATCCCATGAGCATGCAGGGTTATCTAGCAGCACTGTGTGGTCACCCTGCTGGGAGTATTGTTCTGCTCCTTTAGCTGAAATGGAGCAACCCTTGAGAGAGGAAGGTGGGGGTCTGGGAAGGAGAGATGGAGAAAGGGAGGAGGGAATGGGAGCAGGAGACAGGGAGCAGCTCTGGGAGAAGGAGAGACAGCTCCTGTCCCTTGCAAGGGAAGTGTGGGAAGCCCATGTGCCCTTCTCTCAGCAAAGTGTCCCAACAAGTGCCAGCAGCCCACTCATTCCCTGGGGGACAACAATTGCTGCATAGAGGATGTGCCAGCTGCGGAGCCCCGTGTGGTTTCTCATGCCTGGGCTATCCAACAGCCTCTTCTGAGCTCCCCACGCTGCCGGGAGGCTGCTCACTGCACTGCCTTCTGCAGTGCAACGTCATTATTTACTTTATCATTCATGCACTTGTGTACATTCCTCACATTTTAACTATGGAAGCAGAATAAATTGAGCATGTTAACCTTCCTTCCCACCCTCCTGTCATCCATTTTGCTTCTACAGCTTTTTTTTCCCACTCTTGAAGCAGTGTGTTAACAGATCAGTCTTCAAGTGTTTCCATTTACATCTTTTTTCCCCGAGTTACAGACTTAACGATCTATAGGGTAAGCATCCAACATGCCTTAAAAAACAGAGTATAGCAGAGAGCATTGCTTCTATGACCAGCTTCTGTGTAAGAACAGATCTGCTTAGTCTGGAGTCACCAACACTGGTTGCAAGCCCAGCACGCACAAGCTACCACATACCTTTGCTGTCTCCGCCTGCAAAAACCAGGGGGTGCCTGTCTAAGATTTTGTATTGCTCTATCATGCCTCCTGCCCTCCTTCACTCTGCTCTAGAGAGTCACTGAGCATGAACAACAGCCTTTTTTTCCTCCATGGGTTCCTTGTGTCTATGTGCCAATGCCACTTTTCCAGATTACAACTTCTGAAATGCCTTCGTAAGCCTGAAGCTGAGCAGATCAAATGGAGACCATTAAACCCTAATGCATCTATCAGCCAGAAGGGCACCTCTTTTTCACCAGTCTCTTCCCTGTCTTAAAATATGTTTTTAGGAACGCGTGCATAGAATCATGTGTGGGTGCAAAGGCAAGTGTGCAGCCTGAGAGAGATCAGCACATCTGGTCCTCAGCTTGGCTGCCCCACCATCTGGTTGCACTTGCACTGCCTGGTTCTGGTCATGCCTGTGGCTCAGGCAGGTCTGAAAATGCTGCCCTTTACTTTTTTTTAACCAAAACCACTGCTATAGTCCAGCAATCACTGACATCCAGTGGCGGCTGAGGATAATTACAAATGTTTATTTTCTGAGAGTCTTGTTTGTTACCTGGGGAAACCCAAGTCAGGATGAAGGCTTGCTTTTGAGCTCTTCAAAAGGAGGACAAACCGATGGAAACACAATATTGCTCCTGTTAGATGGGAGAGGGCAAGTACCTGAGAACCGGTATTGAAAAGCATCTCTGTTCCCTGCGCAAAAGGGCTCCAAGTCCGACTGTGCTGCTATATAGTTTGGGAGTAGCCCCAGATGGGAAATTGAGTTCTGCCTTTCGGAAACTGCCGTGAGACCAGACCTGAAGTTTCCTGCCCCAGGCAGTTTGGAGTGGGATAAAATTAAGACTTGAGCAACACTGACCCCACTATGTTGGTCTAACAAAAACACTGTGCTGCAGGGTGAGTCCTTCAGGCCCCCTCAGCAAGGCTCAAATATCAATTAAATCCTCTGGTGGGTGATCCTGCCTGAAAACAACATCAAAGTTCCAGTTTTGGCTTAATTCCATTCAGCACAGATAATTAACAATTTCCTTATGGTTGGAGGGGTGGGGTGGGAGGGCATTATGTACCTTTTTTATCCCAGTGCAAACGTTACTTTTTCCTAAATGCTTGTATAGTCTTATCTTTCTTCTATATGAAACTGTATGGGCTATGGTGCAACTTCTGAGAGAGTTACCTAATTTTGTTATTTATGTTTTCCATGCAGTCACTATCTACAGTGTCTGACCGCATTTAGGGAATGCTTAGGAATAAAGTTTAAGGACAAAGGATCAGATCCCCATAGAAAGCATGGAGATAAAGTCTCTGGATGGCATAGACTGATGTAATTACTACAGGAAATGTAACTTCATCAGTGAAAGACAAATTATGAAACTGAAGTGCTTTTCAGGACATCTTTGATTTTTTTCCCCTTTTTTGCGGGGCGGGGGGGATAAATCCAAAACAAAAAAAAGTTGTCTAACCTTTATTTTTATTTCTGAATTTCTTTCGAGAGTACTGGAGCAAGAGGTGAATTTTGACAAACATAAAATACCTCCAGTGCAGCAAACTTTAATGGTTGCTGACACCACCATAATTTAAACCTTGGGCCTTTGTAAACAATTTGCACAGAATGCCCTGTAAGCAATCTGAGCTCGTTGTGAGGGCTCCAGCACTTTCTGAATGCGAGACTTTATCTGTCTCTTCCCCTGCAGCTCCCAGTCCTTTCGGTACTGTTTCCACCCCTTCTGATACCCCTTGCAGAGAGAATATTCCTTACTCCAACTTGTTTGCCAGCCACCACAGGCCCCTTAGCATTGACGTGTATTACAGTATCTTAAAGCTTTGGCCATAAACAACACCCCATTACGGGGCATTAGCTGTATAAGAGATGCTCTCAGCTGCAAGGGGTTCCGAGGTGAAGGAATTCCCAACAAAAAGGGGACCCATAGCTCATGCTAAGGTCTGGCTGGGATTTGAAGCCCCTTTCACTCAGGTGTCCTGCTCCACAAGAGATACTGCCCTTAGCAGCAGAGAAAGCTGGAAGGGGAGAAGCAGCGACACATCTTAAAGCGGCAGATTTAAAGGTAATGAAAAGGAGAAATTTCACTTCCCTCCTTGCCTTGAGTTTCATAGATTTTGCTTTGTGCCTTCTGCCCATGTGGGTAGGGATAGTTTTCTGTTTTGCACTGTATGTAGGGCCAAACAGAAGAGCCATGGCTGAGAAAGTCGGGGAACGGAGTGACAGCCCCTCCCTTGCAATGGACAAGATAATCTTGGCTGACAGTGCTGGCATGCAAGGGCTCTCGCCTTTCCCTGCTCTGCTTCACAGACAGCGAGAAACATTTCACACCCGTGGGGAGAGTTAGGAGAAAATGACAATGACCCAGGACACGCTCAAAAAGCTGAAGGGGCCGAGCTTGCTCTGAGGCTGATACAAGTCTCCACACAGCATCACTAATGAAGGATTGCTCTGCCCATAACTGGGGAGAAAGCCAGAATCTCTTTTCTGATACTGAAATAAAGCAGCCCCCTTTCAGACCACTCAGGAAAGTAATTGTTCATTCCTCAGGTCGAGCAGCACATATGCAATCTCTTTGTTAAGTAGCTTTCTAAATTTTTGCTCCTTGGCTCTTGCAGTCGCAGCCTGTGTGATTGCCAGCCCCGAACGCCGGCCAGGAAACCCCACTCCCAACCCAGAAGGGGCGAAGGCAGCTCACGGCACTTACAGCTCAGACAGAGCTATAAACGGGCCACTGGTTAGAGCCACTGGAGAAGAAGGGGGGGAGCGTCCACTCTTCCCAAATACAGCTCCTTAAATTCAACGCAGGTCCTCTGGTTGTAGAGCACGCAGAAACCTTAATTATAAGAGAAGACCAGTGTGTGGAAGAGGAAGGGGAGCCTTGGTGGCTACTGCTGGCAAAGGTAGAGACAAGATGGACGAGCTGGAGAACACTTTTTCTTACAAAATAACTATCAGCCACAACATCAGCATGCTTTAGGTAAACATGCCCAGGCAAAAAGCCCAGCAGTGAGAAAAAACAGGATAACTAGATCAGATAGAAGGGAATTAAATTTGTGGCAAGCTAAAACCAAAGCCAGATCTCTTTGCGGTATTGAAATAACTTTACTACTGCCTTGAACACCAGTCTTCACAGTAGAAGGACTGGAGCAGGCTGTGGGGGAGACTGGGTAACAGATGTCTTACAGATACCTGTCCCTCTGGTCCTTTCTAGGACCAAAATCTGGTTCCTACCTAACTTACAGCTTGCAAAGGCATCTGTGCAGCTTTGCTATAAAACACCACCATGCCAGCAAAATAGCATTTTATACTGGTTTGTATAGGCATAAGGGCGTCATGGACTTAGGCTGAGAAGAGAGAGATAAGTCCTTCTCCCGTATCATTATCGGTTTGTTGAGAGTCTTGGACTGGAGACAAGCAAACAGCATTGCTCAATTCATTTCCATTAGAAAATTAACGTGCTTCCACATTCCTGGACAGCAAATGACAGGAGGCATTCGCTCATAAGGAGCTAGTCTGTGATTTTACCGTGACTGGCTCAAGAACTTGGAAATAAAAAGTGTTTTTCCGCATGGGCCCTACCGAAACGTGAGCCTAGAAGCTTGTCCAGCCAACAGCCAGGGTTCACACCTTTCTTTCTGTACCTGTATTTCTTGGTCCCTCCAAGGGTGGGTATTATCTGCCTGCTTGATAGCTTTAAGGCTGGAGAAAGCCTTGGCTGAGCTGAGGTAATCTGCCTGAAAGCAAATCATAATATTGGGGTTAAGAAACTGGCAACATTTGTTGATGGTGCTGTACTCTGATTGCAAGAGTGATCTCATCGTTGTGTGCTGAGCATCCCAGGCCAGTGGCTAAGGTACCAGGCTGCTAGGCAATGTATTCAGGACCGGCAAAAGGGGGCAGAGATATCTTTTCTGCATGTCTCTTCTTCCTAACATAATCTATGATTGGTTCCTACCTTCCGTGACCACAAAAACTCCTGCTCAGGTTCCGAGCCTGTATTAATTTGGGGATATCTAAAAAGATCTTCCTCAGAATGAAACGATGGTTATTTCACCTTTTATGTACAATCAGAAAAAGTGACCCTGCAAAATCCCTGATCCAGAACACCAGTTCTGGGGCTGTTTACTTACTCTGGGGAAGACATGCGTTCAAGTCCCTCTTCTTTCTCAAATGAAGGGGTTTGAAGTCTTTGCCTCCTTCTGAGCAAGAGAAGAGCTGCTTGCTGGCTAGTGACTGTTGTGAACGGATCCATGGACAGACACTCAGCTTGCAACTCAGTGGTTGCATTTTAATCTTTACTCTGGTTAATCCTTACACAAAACAGAACAGCTCTAATGACAGATGATGAACACGAGAGTGAGCAAACCCCAGCACTCCTGGCAGCCGGGTCCTTGTTTGGGATATGCCGCGCAGACGAGCAATTTGAACTTTCCTCTTCCATGTGCTAAACAAGTATTATGCCCTGCTGTGCTCTTCTGAAATACAGCTGCTTCTCTCTGGCCAGAAGTTTTGTCATGGCTCTGAGAAGACATCCCATGCAGTCAGTATTTTCTTCTTGTTTTATCCCGGCACTGCTGGTCCGGATGAGCGGTGTTAGCACATCAGGACTCAGTAGCGGAGAACATTCCATTCCTGCTGTCCTCGTCAGGACCACAAAACTGGAATGATAATTAAAAAAATTGCTTTGGCTCAGACACGAAGTTTCAATAGTTCTTGAATTTTCAGCAAACCAGGAACCCTGGCCCTGCTTGAATGGGTCATCCTGTTCCCCTACGTGTTTTTTTAAAAAACACCATTGATTCGCCAACAGATCCATGCACCCTTCACAGCGTAGGGGATGGTATCTCTTTTGCGCCAGCCTACACAGCAGAAGCCAGGGGGCTTGTGTGGGGAGGGTAGGCTGGATTTTACATCCCTATGCCTAACTCAGAACAGGGTTTCCAACCAAAGCAGGTCTATGCACAATGTACCCAAGCCGTGTCTCAAAGGATGAGTAGGGGTAGAGCGCTTCCAGTGTCCCCCACTTCGTATTTTACATATATCATTACATATCTGTTGGAGGAGAAACAAGAAGTTGGGTTTGCCATTCCCAGGCTCTTGGGTTGTTGTTTGCTAGGACAAACCAGCACACCAGCTGGCACACCTCTGATGTCCTCACTTCCCTCTGGATGAAATTTACCTTGGAAAGGTAAAAAAATAGTTTCATCACTTCCAAAATTTTCACTTCATATTGCTTATTCTTTTGGTTTGACAAAAACTGCTGTGTTATTGTTTCTCTCTTTTATTTCTTTTTTGTTTATAGCAAATAACTGAGGTGGAGGGGGGGGAAATCCCTCAGCCTATTATTTATGACTCTACACACAAGGCTGGGGTAAGATTTGAAGGAAAAGCAGTGGGAAAGACCATCTCCACTGACACACATTAATGGAGAGTGTGCATACGTATGACTGAAGGCAGACTTTCTGTTTTGTTGTTTTCTTTCTGACTCTACTCAGTGCTTTATATTAAGCTGTGCTTGGGAGGAGGGAAATAAAGCAAAAGGATCCTCGGTCTAAGGTTTGGGGTTGGGAGGCAGCTTGGGGGTTCTGTGGGGTTGAGCTCCATGGCGTGACTGGGGCCGCCTTCAAGAATTCTTGGTGGCTTTGCATGCTCAGCTTCTTCAGCATACTAACCTGTGTCCACTGGCTAGTCTTTATGAAGCATTTAATTCTGTAGTTTTAGAGCTGTTGAAAAAGCAAAGGGAAGATTTATAACAACATTTGCTAACTCTAGGCCAACTGGTTTGGCACAGGAAAGAACTATGTTTTTCAGAACAGCTTTTCAACATTCCACTGTTAGCTAAAATGTATGAAAATTACAGTTTTGAAATGACCAGATGTTTTTGCCGAGAAAGAAATAGATGACCTGAAAGGGGAAGATGAGGCCTGAACTCGGGCTTCTATGCTACAACTGTCAACTTTTCAGCTAATGGATGACCTACTACCATCTAAAACTACTAAATTTGTGTGATTAATGCTGCTAAATTGCAGCCACAGTATATTTATAATTTTCTCCGTCAGCTTGATACCATTTGTGCAGCATCACTATAAAAGGTGAAGGAGAGAAAAGACAATTAATCTGGGGTCCTTGTACAGAACAATATGGCACAGCTCTCCACAAAGCAGAAGCTTTCAAGTGAAATAAACTAATGGTTTCATCTGTTTAATTTCCAGCTTTATTTTTTTTAAATCAAGAGCAGCAGATCCTTTCCATGTTGTCTGCTTTTCTAGACAGAAAATGAGACTAGAAACTTTCTTGCTTTCAGCTTCAAATTGCTCCCTACAACTTTATTCATGGGAGTTATCAAGAGCATGGGGGTCTTATTTTGGCCACCCATAATAGTCTAATTGGACTGGCCTGTGTTAAAAAACTGCGCTGGCTTGATGGGATGTTTCAAATGCTTTTCTTATTGCTCTGTTGAGCTGTTACCAGTCAAATGAGATTAAGAACAAAGAGAAGGACTCTGGAGAGAGATGTGATGGTGTTGGGTTGCAATCCTCCTCCTCTACTTTATAGCCATTGTTTAAGGTGCCCAAAAAAATCCCATAATAGAAAAGCTCTTTTTTCCTCTTCTCCTTCAAAGCAGACATCTGTTAAAGGAGGAATTAAATGAAGCTGAAGAAGGTGGAAGAATTATTGAAACTATAATTACTGCTGTGCAATGTCATTTTCCAGTAAAAAGGAGTCTGTTCCTTCACAAGGCCCAGCTGGCTGCCTCCATGCCCAGTTACCAGGGGTTCCTGTGGTGCTACCATTGCACTATGGGTGAGGGTAGGAGCACCCGGGAGCTCCCTTACCAACCCACTAAGAGGTCCTGATCCCACAAGGCACAGCTCATCGCGCTCCAGGAGACGGCAGGAGAAGCCAGGGGCAGTCAGCACCTTGGGGATCAAGCCCAGAAAGCCGCTGCTTCTGCTCCTGAAAAAGTATCATCAGCTGGCTCTGCTCCTCTTCCAAGAGAGCTGACAAAAAAGCTATTTAAAAATCTGTTTAAAATTACGTATTCTCTGCTTTAGGGTTTGCTAAGCTCATTATAGAAGTGGAATGAAATTCCACAGCACGTTTAACATTTTTATTGTTCTTATTTTCTGAGGTTTTCCAACCTAATAGAGAATGACTGATCCCACTGGTGATCCGAGAGGGACGAGGTGCAGGAATCGCGGCAGCCTGAGCACCATAGCAATACTGTGACTACCAGTTTGGCTACTTCATTGTGCAGGCTGATCCAAGGAGGGATTAAGAGGATTTCGTTTTCCATTTTTTAAGTTGAATGGGTTGGGACGAAAGCCTTTTACTGCATTTCTGAACAAGTCAGAGTATTTAGAAAAGCAGTAAAAATGGACTTCACCAGAGTTGGACTTTGAACAGTATAAAATCATTTACCACAGGAGATTGACTGTATGAAACCACCCAACTTCCCCCTCTTTGATCCTTTAGTGGTCACTGATGACCTCCCATCTTTCTCCATTCCTTACAGCCTTCCGCAGGGAGCCACCCAGCCGCTGTCTAGCAAGTAATGGGAAAATGCAGCCCTGGAACACCTGATTGCCAGGACGTATTAAAGTCTGAGGAGTGTGTGGTGACTCAGATGAAATACGAATCAAATATAAGCCACAGCTTAAATTCAAGTTGACCTTCACCTTCTGACAGGTTTGAAAATGATTGATTGTTTTTCATTTGCTTCCCCCCTGCTTCTCCCCACAGATTCCTAATTAAGGGCAGAAGCAAAGGGAACAACTAATTGTTATCACCAGTTTGGATTTCCAGACTAAGAAACTTCAGTTCAGGGAAATGTGGTCCAAATGTTATGCTAAACTGACCCACAGCCAGGAATTTTCAACACTGCCTTCATTGCTAATCTATATGCATCAAATCCTGCACATTTTTCCCTTTTAGCACCTACCACTTGTGCCTGAGGACCGTTCAGCTCTTGACAAAAGCTTCTGCCGAAGAGGCACGGTTCGCCTTTTCCACTAGCAAAGGGAGCACAGGGAGGAGGGAGTAAGCCTTGCATTTAATGCGTGATATCTCATTTTGGATGACTTGTAGTACCTGCTACCACAGCCAGCTGGAGACCTCGTTGACATTTTTGCAAAATCAAAGCGTCACTACCTTAAAGGTATCGGCTTTTGTGACCCAGAAACTGAGTAACAGGGCCGTACAAATGGCTAGTCATTCCAATCACACTTTAGGCTAAGCAGGCGCTCAACTGGGCAGACTGAAAAGGGAAAAAAAAACACTTAATTTGGATCAAGCAAAACAGTGTCCAATTTGTGATTAAACATCTATTGCAATCCCTGGCAGTTCATATGGCGGTACCGGCACATTGTGGAAGAGAAGGTTCATCAACTGGCTCCCAGAAGGGAGAAGGTGGATTTGTCTTCTTTCCCTCCCTTCCCCTGCCTAGCCCAGCAGTCAGCTCAGCTGGCTTATGTTATAAAAGACCCAACTTCAAATCTTGCCTGTCTGATTTGGAGGGCTCCAGAGGGTTACCCCAGCTTTTAGCTTCTCTCACAAGGAATACCAGACATCTATACCAAGCAATTATTTTATATAGCTTCCCTTTAGGCCATCTTGCAGCAGGCTGTTCCTCCTGCCTGTGGCCCACCCTGGGAATCACTCCAGTCCTAGCACGTGGGGACTCTCAACAGGCCAACACGCTGAAGCAGTGTTTCTGCTTTAGGCACTAGCAGCAACAACCTGGGCCAATAAATCTTCTATCCTTTACAGATGTAAAATAGTACAGAAAAATCTGTACAAAATCTTATCTCAAAGTAGGTCACTGCTAGGTTGATGATCAGACGTATTAAAGACTGGTTTTGTGCTTAATTGTATTCATCAGAAATCTACCAGGTTATAAAAAAACCCTAAAAGTTCTTTTTAATATGTAGATGGGAAAGGTGTCAGAAAAACAACAGATACTGACAGCAATCACATGTAATAATTTGGAAGCACCTCTAAATGAAGCATGTGTATTAGCATTCAGACACACAACAGTGTCTGAATTTATAATTAAAGATCCTAAGTCATTATGTAGCCAAAGTAATAAAGTACATGCAGGCTTCTAACCTAGAGACAGCCGGACTATACTAGTCCTAATTGTCAGGTATAGTTTACGACCCTGCAAAATTTTGGAAATAAAGAGTGTGAAAACTCTTTATCCACAAGTCGCAGAAATTTCTTCTATTGGCTGAGATCAAGCATGGAGCTGAGTCCCATATGTGTATTTGTGCGTGTATCCACACATACAAACATTTATATGCATATACATGCATGTGTACATATCTATAAATCCTGAGACCACCAAAGATATTTTTTAATTTTGACACTTTCTAAAGCTAAATTAGGTTTTTCTTTAACTGATGTCATGAATGAGAAACAAGACAGTTTAAATCATTATCAGTATAATCCATTACAATTCAAAGTTTTGAATACTAGCCATAGTTTTAAAAACATTTAGCAGATTATGACTGAAACACTTACATTCAGCCTATTGTTCAGTACATCTGGAAGCTAACATTTAGTAATACAGATATCATACAAATGAATTACAAAGGAAAATTTAGTGTAGTCAGATTACTCTGTGTGGACGAGATTATGTTTATAAAAGCAGATACATATAATTTATATAGTTAAAAGACTATATACAAATAAATCTCAATAAATTGTGTCAAAATCTAAATCTTTTTCATGTATTCTTTGGAACAACCCATACAAACTTCAGCTGTGTGTTTGACCACAGCCAATAGAAGAGATTTGTTGAGACTCTATGGTAGCCAGTTTTCACAGTTCCCATTTCCAAACTTCTGAAAAGTAATAAATCACACCCAAAAATTACTACTCATTTGCTGTATTTCAAAATTACTTTGCTCAAAATTCCAATTAAGCTTGTGAAGTGAAAACAACAGTACCTTGACATTAGTTTACAATTTTCGTGGAGGGAATTTCTATTTGGGTGTTTTGGGGTGTCGCTGTTCTGTAACTTTATGTGTGATAAGTAGAATTGCCCAGATGCACAACTTGCTGTGATTCTCCTGAAGACAGAAGAGTTTCCTCCACCAGCCAGTGGAAGGTCCAGGATATCTCTGAGCAGACAATGAAAAGTTGATTATAACCTTAGAGGTAATACCCTAATATTTAAGTGGTTGGATTCTGTAAAACATGCAATAATTGTGCCCATCCTCGATATTAGTTTCAATCCTTTAGAATATTTTTAAATACAAATATGCATGTTCGCTTGTTTCAGTTTCCCTTGTTCTGTATTTGAAGTCTTTAGATGATATTTTGAGGAGGAACATTCGTTCCCGTCACCTATTGGGTTCTTTTTTCGTAACCAAAGGACAAAATCCCCACCCCTCTCAAATCACTGAAGGTTTGACTTCTAGGCCAGAATCTCTGGGGCAGCGTGTTTGCTGTTAATCGCTTTCTCTTGGGTCTTTGTATTGCTTTGGTATGGGTTGTAGGCAAGGGGACAGCAGTAAATCACAGCCTGGCCCGGTGCTGTCCAAGGTAATGGCGTCAACCTGATGCTCGCCCACACCCAGGGCTGTTCCGACGTGACGTGACGCGACGCGACACGACACGGGTGTGTGATACACTGCCAACACAGCTGGAGAGAGTATTACTTAGTCAACAAAACCCTCCAGTGTTTTGGGGACTTAAGTATCAAAGTCATGACTGGGACCTATTCCTCAGTTCTAAAGGCAAGACGACATGCATGGATCCAAGCGCCTTCTTCTGAACCTCTCTGAATCTTAACAGGCTCCCTCAAAAAAACCCAAGCCAAACAAAGGTTAATATCCATGTTTGAAAAACCTATGCAGTTTTGGCCATTGTCTAATTACAGTAAGTTAAAATGCATTCTACGCAATTTTAAGTGTCTTTAAACTTCCCAGAAACATACCTCTGTGCTGCCTCAGTAAATCTGTCAGGTTTGAAAGCAAAGGCAAAATTACAGGGACACAAAAGTTGCATTTTTAACAGGACTGCATGCAGCCACAGAGATCTATTTGGCAGGGGAGGAGAAAAAGAGATCTGTGTGTATGCTCGCATACACCTTCGCTGTTTCAGGCAACGTATAATAATTTCCCTTGTGAACAGCTACAAAGTTATTGTAGCATTAAAGCTGGATAGACCTACAGTAATGGTATTTCCTGACATTTCCAAATGTTAAAAGGTCAACAAAAACAGTACGTATGGAAACAATCTCTTGTCATTACATTCTATGGCATGAATTAAATAAACATTTCCTCTTTTTTCTCCCTTCTCCTGTCATTCAATGTAAAAATCTAAACTATGGCACCAAAACATCACGAAACCAGTAAGAGCTTTAATTAAAGAAGAATTCAATAAAAGCAAACTATTTTGTTTTAGTCAGATCCATTTTTTCTTCACTTACTGAGGAGTGAATGAAATTCCAGCAGTAACCACTGTCACAAACATGAATACGTCCAGGGAAAGCCTTCCTCAAAAGGAAGCTTTTAATAGCAGCAGCCACCCATCCCTAACCAGTACACAGACTGGTGTCCTCCAAGGCAATAATGTTTACCGCCTTTGCTTCATACGTTGTGCAAGATCACAGCTCCCAGTGAAGCAGCGTTCAGCTACTGCCTCGTACGTGCCGACAAGCCCATCAGCAATAAGTCTTCAACTGCTTTTGAAATCAAAGTGGGATCCAGCTGCTCCTAACATCAGCCCGAATCTGTATAGGTCACACATGAATAGACAGCTCAGCACTGGGGTGCTCAGTGTAGCTGGGCACTGCCCATGAGCAATGTCACAGCCTGCTTAACTGCCCAGGAGAGAAATGCAGCTGGTTTTGCTCTGAGACTCCAGCTCTGCGCAGCGGTTGCCCTTTCTTAATAGCTTCTTGTGTTGTCAGACAGCATGGATCATGTTTTCAGAGCGTTAAGCTGTAAATGCTATTTCATGCAAAATCTTGGTGGGCACAGTGATGACCTACCAGAGCACAACTGGGATAAAACAGCAAAGGTGTGGCTTATCTGATCTGATACTGCGGTCATGAGTTGTCTGGCAGGCTGGAACAAGGAGAGCAACTAGCATGACAGATTCAATGAAATTCCGTCGATAAAGTCTGAACTAGACTGTTCACAACAATGCTCAGCACAAAAGCCACAGAACCGCAAAGTCCCCTTAAGCTGGGTGGAAACCAGCACCCTCTTACATGATGAGACTGCAGGACTTTGGACAGAAGACAACCACTGCAGCTGCAAGAGGAGCGGAGAATGAGGGACTGACCCGGTGTAACACACTGGAGATCCCACTATGTTCAGAAATGTATAGACATAGCGTGCAGCCTGTGTGAAGAACTACAATGATAAAAAAGGGTGAGAGAGAACATATTTTTATGAAAGCTCCTCAGCTTGAGCCACTGATATCGCTATTGGTTTTGTCCATTGAAGTTCAGGGTGAAAAAGCTAGCCTTTCTCTGGGTCAACCACAGAAGCCGCTTAGCTTCTGTGTGGGTGTGACAATAATTCCTCTTGTGGGTCTCCGCTGTCACCATTAGTGCTGCTTCTCTTGTCCCACATCTGAAATAGGGCCTGCAAACGGCACTCCTCCTAAACAGGAAATATTTGCCACGCTGGCTTTGGTACTTCTTGGCCTTCTAGGCATCTGATCAGTTATCTTCGAATTGTTTTCCATACACAGAAAATGCAACAAACCTGCGCAGTGGTTGCATTATGCAGTGTTACATCTGTCACACTCTCTGTTACAGGGTAATATTTTTTTTTCCTCTGGAGGACAAATTACCCTTGCAAACATCTGGAATAAGGCACTCTTACTACTTAGACCCACTACTTTAGGCTGCACAGTAGCACACACCTAATCTATGCGCCGAGGATGACACTTCCTCACCTTTCACCAGACACGTAGCCTCACACACATTATGGAAAAAGGCAAGAGTTGCGTAATGTAACAGTGCAGAGCATAAACTGCTAGTTAGATCTTCAAACACCCAATATTCCTCGGTTTAGAGAAAGACGCATGAGGCTCTGAGGACAGATTAGGGTCAACTACAGGAAGTTCCATCCCAAACGTTCTTTCCAGGACCTGGACCCAGAATGAATACGGTAGGAAAAGCCTCCCTAATAAGTCAAACTCTTTCTTCTTTCACTAAATAAAACAAACATTTTTCTAACCTGTATTGTTTCTGGCTCTGTTCACTGCTCAGCCCCTTACTACAGCTTACTTCAAAATTCCTTACTGGGTGTTTGGCAGAGGGAGTATGATCTATAGCGTGACCTTGCAATTCAGTGCACCGCTGTCATTCTGTATAATGCACTGTAAAGCATAGCTTTTATTGGAAATGAAACTGCATAAATAAACACTCTTACTTTAATGTGAAGTAAAACATTTTGCATTACACGTGCAGATTCAGGTCGGGAGAAATTAGTTAAGAGAGGGCCAAAAATCAAGCAGCGATGTGCCTATATTATTTTTATCCTTTTAAAACATAGCCAGTGTCTAATAAATCCTGTTTCAGTTTTGTAGCCTTTCATTAGGGGGGAGATTTGTCTGCATACTATAGAGAGCTGAATGGGATTAAACCCTTGTCTGGGGCTCTCTGTCCATGTGAGCTCCAACCCTCTGCTCCACCCCAACGACTATAAACAGCCACTGGTTGCATGAAGTAAGGAAAAAGCAGAGTGGATCCAGTTTTCCAAACCCAAAGATGAGTTGGGCTTTAGTTATTTAAGTGGAATGTCTTTGTCTCTACCGTGGCAGCTCTACTTTTCTTACATATACTTTCTGACAGCTTGTTGAAAAACCATCTAGCTAATGCATGCACTCTAACACATGCTTTAATTTTGTGCTTTTTCAGTCCATTATTAATTGAGCCATCGCTTTTTGTTCAGAATTCAAGGCTGACTGCCTCCAGTGCTCTTAAAAAGCACACAGGCAAAATTCGTAGGCACCAGCCTTGCATACCATACAGCATGAGAGGTGACAGTAACAATTACGTGTCTGGAAGGAGACGCCCCAACCAGAATACAGACAGTTAGCTAATATTATTCTAATGTGTCATTTTGAGAGAGGATAAACCTGTCCTGGTCATCAGCTATGTAAAATGCTTGGATCATTAGGCTAACTCTGGCAGTATCTTGCTGGTTGGGTTGGTTTTTCGGTAATATACTCACAGTCGTTCAGTCAAATATTTGTGCCAGAACTTTCACCCGCAAAAAACGCAGCTCCTCCCTTCCGAGCACCCCGCTGCTCTGCTTAACAGGTTGCAGTGTCACAACTGACACCTTTCGGAGAGCCAGCACCAGACACTCAACCTGCTCCTTGCAGCAGACCAGCCCCAGGGAGGTTGTTTGTTCCAGAAAATATACCCCAAACAAAAAATAAGAGAGAACATAATGAAAAACACAGAGCCACAGGATAGCAAATACAGCTGCTTTTTCCTTTCTCCATTACTTTGAGGCCATCCCTGCAATATGGATTTCATTAATGGCTCAGAGACAACATTGCAGAATTACAAGTTCAAGATGTTATTGGAAAAGCCACCCCATGACTCTCTTTATGTTGTTTTTTTTAAATATCAACTTTAAAACCAACTTTAAAAAAGTGATTATTTGGTGCACTGTAACACTGCCAGTGATTGGGCTGGAAGTGAGTATATGCATACGCACTGAGAGCATAACCAACAGGAAAGCTTTCCCCAAAATAGAAGAAAAAAAGGCAAAAGTATGATACAGACGTTGGGTTTGAGCAGGAACAGAGTATAGCTCTTGAATCTTCTCAACTGAAAGATCTCTGCATCAGGGTCAGTTGCTTCATCTGTGCTTATATACAGATTGATGAAGTCCCAATCCTCTATTCATAGTTTTGTACTAAATCATGCATACGATTTTTTCACAGTACCATCATATTTGAAAGTCAGCTACTATAAGAATAAAGCATAATGCTGTCAGACAGCCTGATGTTAGCGAACTATTGAAACACAGCCTTTTCATTGAGAAATATACGGATTTCACCTTAAAGCGAGATTTCAACTGGGCCACTTATCAAAGTTTCAAGTATATAAAGCAATTACATGGAACCGGAGAGGAAACAAGACATTGCAGTTCTGAAACAAGCTATAAGACGCTAATTAATACTCGAGGCCGCAGTACAGCCAGCCTCACGGCTGACCTCGCAGCCCAAATAACTGCTGCACTCCTCACCGCTGAGGCTGGGCTGCGGTGGCAGAGGTGGGTCTTCAGCATGGCACCAGTGCCAGGCTCAGCCTCCGCCTTTGATCACTCAGCCTTAGCTGTCACCATGCCCCACTGCGCACCCGCTGCTACAGGACAACCAGATCTCCGCAATTCAAACAGGTGGGGTTTTTTGCATGGCTGGCCAAAAAACTAATTTTACAAAGCCTGAATTTGCTAGCCCCAAAGAAAACTCCCCGGTGTGTTGCAGGACACTTTGTCCTCAGACGGGCAGAGCCTGCCTCAGCCCAGCTGCCCTCAGCCTTACTGGGGCTACCCAGCATCTCTCACAGAGCATGGAGAAAAGCACAACGGGGCTGGCTGTACCTAACAGGCCCCTAAAGAGCTGTTCATAAGGCAATGCTCCTGGAAACGTCACATGAAATGGAGAACAAGAAGAAATGTTTCAAATGACGTATTGCGCTGCTGCAGCCCAGGACAAAATGACATCCCATGTTTCACCTGCTAACACAGGAGAGGACCTGCCCAATAAATGCAGGCTGTCCAATCTTCTGCATTGCATCTAGAAAGCTACAAAAGACAGCTCAGAGACCTCTACTCTAGAGTATATTAATATATAAATAGTCTAGACTTCATACACTCTATATATACATGCTATAACAGGTTTCCTTGGTCATTTGTGATGAGCTGTCCTCAGCCATTCTGGTACTGCCTATTAAAGAAAACACTGAATATTTAAAGTCTGCTTAGGTCTTCTCACACACCACTGGTGTGAGAATATTAAAATCATCCTTCAGTCTTGTATTATATATTATTTGCCAGACTATTTTTTAATTGTTTTTGCGTGCGCACACAAATCCCAAGGCATATGTGCAAAATAGGATTCCTGTCCCATGCTAATCTGGGCACATGCCTCATTTGCATGCTCATTTAAAAATGTGAGTCTTGTCATTTCAATCTGCTACAGTACTTTAGTTCTAACGTGGAACCGGTGCCAGGGTTTTGAAGGGTTATTTTTCCTCTCCGTGGACAAACTGCTATACTGGAGTGGTTACATTCCTACTTAATGGCATGAAGCCACTTAAAAGAGTTAACCTTCTCTATGCAAATGTTAACAATTTTCTGGTAATACCATTCTACTTAAAATAAAATAGAAAAATCAACTGCTGCTGTTTCAGAAATACACAGGTACTCTGAACCATGGCACGATGGCAGAGTGGGCTCTTCAGCTCGCATCTATGTCACAGAAAAACGCTGAGCATGAGCTCTGAAATAACCGGATTGCTCTGGATGTGTTTGCACGTAAAATGAGCTTCCTGTTAGCTCCATGTAGTTGTGTCTCACAGCATTCCCCATTCTTTTCCCTTTGCATAGTATTACAGAGAGCAACGCAGGAATCCAGAGCTATGCGCCATGGCTAAAAGAGCACCAGCAGCGTCTCGGAGACAGGTAGACAGCTCTGGGGCGAGAGCGGAGGCCCAAAGCATACCAGAGGGTAAGAAATGTGCTGGCAACTGGGTGCCACGTCTGGAAGATGTATAACTTCATCTTGCAGATGCTGAGCTGAGTGGCCAGAGCAGTTGTCTTCAATTATGGTGAGAGCCAAAGGGTGGAGAGAAACAGAGGGTAACGAGAACTCGATGCTGTTCTGCCAGCTCCTGAAAGATTATATGTTTATTCATTTAGTTAGTTACCAAAACACCGAGCTTTTTCAAGAGAAATCTAGACTTTGTATATGTCTGTGTGCAATACAAGTGCACAAACTAATCTGCATCCAAGATGGTAGTTATCTACAGTGGATGGCAATGATACTGATGTTTATTATTTATAATACCCTCTTGGTCCAAATCCAGGAATCTGACATATGTACTGGGGCATTCTGAATCTCCCAAAAATTATCATAATGAGTAACTCAGCGATTATTATCTGCAGAGCACCCAAGTATGTGCTTTGTAGACAAAGACATTGTCCTTGTCCTAAATGCTAATATTCCTGTCCTAAACGTCACTCGTCAGGGGAGAGGACATCTGGGCAGGGAAGGTTAGGGTCAGAAATGACATGATTTATGGCAGAAAGATCATGATTCTGCTCAGTAGACATTGGCACCTCTTCAGGAAATATTGATTAGATGGTGAAAAGCTTAGCTTTCTTCTTTGTGGAACAATTCACTCTAGCTGGGCACTTCACACTGAAATATATTGTATATGAAGCAAATGACAGGCAGAGAATGTTGATTCAGACTTGGAGGAGACTGTTAACTCACCCACGTCCTCACCATCTCCTGCTTTCAGCACTGCCTGAAGCCATGCGAAACGTCCCTTTGAGGCACAGGCAGCGCAGCTACAGATAAAAAAAATTGGACCAGTTTTAGCTCTGGTTCTGTTAATCTCTGCATCCGATGCCATTCACAGCTCCCCTTTCTGCACTGCCTCAGGTTTAAGCCCGACTCACTCCCAAGACCGTGCCTCTCCCCGTTGGGAGATCTTCTGTCACAGGGCATCATCCCTCCCTTCCTCCTGTTCATCACCTGGTTTGGGTCTGAGCCAGCCTTCCAGAGATGCTCTGCCACCACCTCCCTGCAGCATTACCAGAAGGCCACCTACTGCTCAAGGCATACCGAGGAGTCAGACCAAACCAAAGCTGTATCAGCCCAGCCTGATTTGTCTTACCACGCAAGGGCAAGTTGCACTGCTGGCACTCAAGCATCTTGTGATTAATGTTCTTCCCTTTACTGTATTAGGTCTGGTTTAAGTTGTAGATGTTAGTAGTTGACACTGCCCTTTTACTTATACTGTAAGCCACCTTGAAAACTCTGGGTGGCATTAAATAGTATGTGCAATAAAATAAATGCATTGTATATACTAGCAGGATAACATTCTTTAAACGGCTGGAATCCCAAATGAAGCATGAATAAGGAGCAACATAACACCTTTGGAAAGAACAAATCTTAACCAGCCAAACTATGAGTTCTTGGCTTTTCAGCATGTAAGAAATCAGTAATTTTAGTTGTCATAACTTAGAACAGGCTTTGAATGTTTTTCTCCTTCCTTGACTAAAAGAATAAATCAGAGAAATTCATAGTGTTGTATGCAAATGGAGATACTACCAGTGCAAAACAGAGGGAATACAGCTTAAGGCCTGGCTCTCTGAAATTTTAAACTTTTAAATATGAAAAAAAAAGGACTATTATGATTAATCTTGCTACCAGTTCCAGCAAAAAGTGGACGTAATAAATTACAGCAAAGAGAAATCTATGGAACTTGTATCTGGATATCAATCAAATGCTGTAAGCAGCAGCACTGCAAACTGTGCCCATAAGATCACATTCTTCTGGTAGATTGAGGGTCTCTTGTTAAGCCTTCAAAGTTTCAAAACATGCTGTTCTGAAGTCCACAGCCTTTTGAATCAATGGTTTGTGAAAATACTTCACCAACACACACAATGGTTCAAACGTGATGGTATATAAGAGTACAAGCTTGCATCAGTCATACTCTTGGTGTTGAGGACACAGCGGGTTTAATACAAATTGTTTACCAAGGAGAACATTACCTGGAAAGAAAAGAGGTTGTATAGATCAAAGTTTTTCTTCCAGATCAATCAATGCCTTACGTTTGAAGGTTACTACTACCACCAAATTATTCACATGTGCAGGACTACATTATAAAAATGACACCATTGGAGTTCAAGAGGTATTAAAAAGGCAACAGGAAAAATCCTTGCCAAAAAGATATTTTATCTTTGTAGACAGAACTTGGTAAACTGTTTCACATTTTCCTCAACCAATTTCTACTCCTGATTGAATATGCAGATGATAAAAAACACAACAGATTGTTCAAAAGATGGCTGTCAAAGACTCTTACTTTTCTGCAAACATAAATATAGCCTGTGATTTGTCAAATGAATGCAACATTATTATGGTTTTATGGTTAATTTTTCTAACTCCAATCATGATGGAAAATTTGAACAATCAATACATAATTTATACCTGCTTAATTATAAGGGCGATTTGCTAGAACTAGAACTGTTAACTAAAAACAGTATTTATTTCTCCCTCTAGTTCCATCCTATCCTATTTACAATATGATAATCTGGTTTAGAAGAGTGAGCTTATAGATTTATAAGAGTCATATGTGGTCAAACAAAGAACATGCCCTTTAAAATATATTTTTGAAGTATTGCCCCAAAATAATAGGTTCTGTTTATTTACCTAAAACCTGTCTCACACATGCAAAGTATCAAGAGTCATTTGAAACTTAAAGATCCATAATAAAGTTCTGAAGAAGAAAAATAAAGGCTATGAACGTATGCTTACAACCACTCTATAATTATCAACAAGGCTTTCTTTATGAAACTCTTGTTTCTCTTAGTTGTTGCTTTAGTTAAATCCACACAGGACTACAGAAAGGGAAACATCTCAGTTCCTGTATAAAATACAATCTTTTCCCTCGATGGCAAGAAGAAAATCTTGATGCATAAGAATTCTTTAATATATTTGCCTCTAGAGTTTATTGACTTTACTTCTACTGGTATTTTACCATGTAGGAATAACATTTTGTTACCAAAACTGAACCCTTGCTGACTTAAAAACCCATCCATTCAACTACATTTTTGAACGAGTTGTATTAATTTAAGCAGCATGAAGCTAGTTGGGCAGAGAGAGCTAGGTCAATCAGCTACATTTTGAAGGTTTTCTTTCTTAAAAGAAAAGAAAACAAAACAAAACAAAACAAACCTGTACCATAAATCAGGATTCAGTGACGGAAAGGTGGAGCAAACATCCCTCTGGGGTAATAAATCACGTTAGTACTTGAATTTGTATCATCTTAGAACATCTTTCAAATTTATTTATTAGGTAGCTGAATGATTTTATCTTATCCATGTGTAGCGATCTAGTTCTGCCTGTATCAAGCTGTTCCAGACTGCATCTCTCTGAGCAGTAGCCTGTGCCGTGTTGGAAAGAGGCTACCCTTGATGAATGTGGTTTTGATTTTGGAAAAGTGAGCTGTCTGTCTTTATCATGGATTAAGGTATCATTCGGAGGTACACAGTACGCTCGGCTCGGAGCGGGCCAAGGTAGTCTCCATCCCCGCCAGCCCTCCAGCCAGGCTCTCCATCTGGTTCTCATAACGCTCCCCAGCTACATTTCATCTCGTAAGCTGAAGAGACGATGCTAGATTAAAAGCAGGCCCAGCAGCGATAGGTTTCAGAAGTCAGGGCAGGTATTCTAATTATGTAACACATGTAGTCATTTCTGGTACATAAATTGGCTTCTTACGGGTACGTATTTTATTGGTACCAGTTTCTCCAAGAACGGGCACTTTAAGGTAAACCAGTGCACCGGGGCAAGGAAAACTTCTGTTTGTGTTTTGTCTCTTTAGTCCACTTTTAATTACCTTTTAACTAAATACTAGAAGACTAGTAAATAGCAAGATGCTTAAACCCTTGCAGCCATAAAGACATCATTTCCTGGGCAGGAGATGCTGCAAGAGGAGTAGCATTTTCTGAACTCTATCTTGTCACTGCATTTTCCACACCACAGTCTCCACTTTGCAGTAAAATTCACCCCGGCACAGATCCTTGAGCTCATACAAAGCCCCCTGGAGTTCAGTGGGATTCAGGGGCTGTAAGCTTCCTAACTGGCAGATCCTATTGCAACACTGGGGACAATTGTACCAAAAAATCTGATTTACAGCTGCCATAGGTACTGTTTCAAGAGCAGCATACAAAGCCATATAGCAGGCATTACACTTGCTCAGCAATATCCTTCTGAGGATTGGTTGAAGTTACTTCCATTGTTTTTGAAATAAAAATGATTTATTTAGGCCCATGTTCAGGAAAGCATTCAAATGTAAGTTTAAATAAAATAAGCTAGAATAAAATAAATTGTCTAAAGTACACTGAAATATCTGGCATGGAAATTTTCTGAACCCTTTTTAGTAGGTTTCTGACATAGTTAAAACAGAACAGAATTAATGAACACCCTAATGCAAGGAATCACATGGTTTCTCCAGTAAATAAACGGTAAATAGCCTCTCTGAGTTGAAAACTGACACTTTTAAAACACAACCCCCTCCAAAATCAAAACAAAGTCAGTTTGCTAAAAGTGGTGCAAGTCAGGGGTGACCCTGTAAGCTATTTCTCCACCCTAATGAAATAGGCCTCAACCCTTTATATGGCCAGCAGATAATTGGGCAGATAATCAGCGAAACACTGGATTTCTATTGATTTTGCTGTAATGCAAGCCAGCACTACTACTAGTGTCATCTCAGGATCTTGCCACAGGAACATATTTGTACCGAACGCCAGCTCCGGCACTTACCACTGCAGGCCAACCTATTCAAAAGCTATTGATCAGCTCCACAACTCCGTTTTTCCCCCAGCCCGTGAACACCCAGTGACCTAGCAAACTGTTTTGATACACAACAGACTTGAAAACTCCTCCAGGTTAGCTCCACCTGGTAGGGAGATTTTATCAGATTTCTTGGTTTTTCTCACTCTTACTTAAACCAGTGTGTCAATAAACAGCATACCTTCATGCTCCGTATGAATCTCGTATTTCTCCTGAACTGTCCTGGAACCCTGAACTTCCACCTGTCCAACATGAAAGAAGCATTTCACAGAACTTACTGTTTAGTGGAATTTGCCCTACAGGATGCACTTTTTTTCCTATCCCACAGGAGGGTAAGGCTCCAAGACCGTTGAAAAAGTTCAGCAGGGGACAGCATTATACAACCTCTGTGTGCATTGTAGCCCTATATTTAAGAACACATTTAGTTACAATTTATTTCCATGGCCTGTTTTCTTTTTCAGCAGCCTGTGTGAATTCTTTCAGGATGACATTAAATCATTCAGTTGCACCCATTGTGTTGGATTCAATATAGAGTGCACCAAAGAACGTATAGGCTGAATGCCACTCTGTCTCTTAGGAATTACATGCTTGCTAGAAGTAAATTATGGTGTATTATAATACAAAAATATTGTCATTAGTTATTTGTGGCTAAACACCAAAACAAAGTAATATGTGGCAACATCTGATACACAATTGACTTAAAGCCATTTGCTCCAAGGAATTAGTTACTAACCAAAATTATTGCCATTAACTTGTTCCGTAACAAAACTTTGCACGAAAGAAAAACAAAAGCACTTTTTGTGGCCATGGAAAGCTCCATCCTTAGGCTAACACTCAGCTAGATGTTGGGCCATCCCTCCCAGCCTCCTCCACTCCACCTAAACTGAATAAACCAGGCACTTTACTTTGAACTTGGTCCTCCCCATCCAGGCTCTGCGCTGATCTGTTCCTGAACTCAGTGCTACAAGCCAGCTTTGCACCCTCAGTGTTCCCCAAACACTCTGAACTGCTCTTGTTTACTTCCCCTTTTCATTTCACCCAATTTGTTTCCCCAAGCCCTCTGGAGTCATCCTGACCAGAGTCTCTGGATGCTATCACAATACAAATAATTTGAGGCGAAAAAAGGCTCCATTCTGAAAATGGAAGAAAGTGGAGTCTTGGAAAGAATGTGAACCTTTCTAGAATAAATAAAACATTTTAAATGTTATTCAAATAACTTCCTTTCATCTCTCTTGTATTTCTTTAAAGTTAATTGGAAAGAAAGAAAGAAGTCACCAGGACACACATTCCAGGAGTCTCCTTGGTATAAATCAGGCAGCACACACACTGCACACCAGTAACAATGAAATGACCCCTTAAAATACTGCACTTCTTGCCAAGCATAACTTCTTCGAAGACTTTAAACTTCACCACTGGCCAAAATTTGAGAGCTGAAAGTCCTTCTTTTCCTACTTCAAGTTGGGGCGTGATTCAGAGAAAGGAAAAGGGGTTAAACTAACCTGTCTGAGCTGCTGTTTTCAGTAGAAAAGGAGATCCAACAGTTAAGAAAGAGATGCTCTCAGCCTCTAAACCCCCAAATTCTCCTCCGGAATCAAAACTATCCGACTGCTGTCACCAATAATTTGGGTGCATCTCTTTCCCAGCAGCATGCCTATGGAAACCACTCACAGTTGCTGTGTTTGGCCCATTCACTTCCAGACTAGATCCAGCCCTGGGGTCCTCACCAAGAGGGAGCCTGAATGAGAGGACAGAGGAGCAACGTCAGAACCAGCTCATGTCGGACCCCATTTGGGCTGTACTGTAATGGTCCATCAGCACACAGAAATCAGAATCACAGGAGCTGAACAGTTTAAATTAAAAACGAACAGAAGGCAAATACCACAGAGTCTTATTCCTTCCACTCTCCAAGTTTACAGCTTTGTTACTGTGACTCCTGTGCACTTGATAGATTGGATACTAATGGGCCACAGGAAACAAAAACAGATGACTAACATTAGCCAGTAACAGTAAGCACCAGGGAAAGCCAAAAATAGGCTGCTTTTGGCTCCTCCCATGTTATCCAGCTATTCAGAAAAAGCATAAACATTGAGAAAATGATTCATAATTTGCACTTGAATAGAATCTCCTATTAGAGGGTATCACAGCAGTTTATAACTATTAAATATTTGGTACTAACAGGATAAGTGTGTGACACTCATCTGCCGAGAAAAATCCATCAAAGAATAGGAGACAGTCAAACTGCACAAACGTGCTGCACACGCCACTGTGGGTGTCACTGGAAACATGGAAAACATTTAGAAGGGAAAGTGAAAATAGCTGAAATATAAAAATCCTTTATGCCATAAAAGTTCAGAAAATAGTTCCTCTCAAATGTTTTTCCTTCCTCTGCTTTCTGTTAGGCAAAAAAAAAATTAAAAAAAATCCCTTCTCTCCACAACCTCCCTCTTCAAAAGAAAATGAGTGTTTGATTCCACTGAAACAACAGTGGAATGAAACAGATCTCCATTTTTTTGAGGAGAGAAAATCCCAACTGTTTTCTGTCTCTTTTGCTCACAGAACTCAAATTGCTTTGGACAGTTATTAACAAAATAACCGCACAAAGTGAAACAGTTAAAAAAAAAAAACCCAAAATAGACCAGACAAGCCTGTCACTCTCCCTTCATCCTGCACACTCAACTCCTGCGAATGCAAAAGTGTCATTTCATACTAACAACTCTCTTGTGGAGTTCGCCTCTAAGCATCCGTGCCTGCATTTAGAAAAAATAAAATAAAATCACCACTGTACCAAACAACAGAAAATGTTTTAGCACATAAAGTAAGGCTCCCAACTGATCTGTACTGGGACAATTATTAGGGATATGTATCAAGCAAATAGAGATAAAGCCTATGAAGACTGACTGCCTGTTTTGTAGGGCTTCCAGCAGATACCCTTTCACATCAGTCTCCCGGTCCAGTTCACAAAATAAGCTGCTGCCATCTTATGGAAGAGACCTTGAAAAGCATTTGGTCCAAAAACCATTCTGCTCTTCCTCATGACTCTTGGTTTACTCTGTGATTAATAACTGCTTTTTTAAAGAATTTCCTGGCTTTGCAAAGATCTGCCTATTGTGGTGAGTTATTCTTTGTGGAAATTATTTTCTCACCTATGAATTTACAGTAATTTTCAGAGCATCCAGGAAGTCAGACAGAGCAGTGCACTGAGAAAGGGAACAAACCGGGCTGTTAATCCTGACACCCCCTCGGACAGAGGTTTCTTGTGCGATACAACAAAAGCCAGCTGGAGCCATTCAGCCACTACAGGATAAAGTCATCATTTTTGCCCAGTCTTAAGGCAGTCATTCTTTGTGCTCCATCTCTGGCCTTCTCTACATGGCCAGCTTGAACCAGTTTAACTAAAGGTGTGATTTTTAACATGCTTACTAAGATAAATGAAAATATGTCAGTTTAAGCCTTAAGCCAGGGTTCAATTTCTCCATCTGTAAGGCACAAAGAGCTGCATTTGCAGAATGTCAGGGAGCTTTGCTGAGAGGTTTTGCCTTTGATCTGAAAGGGAAATCCCTCCACAAGCTTCCATTTTTACTGCACAATAGAAACGCAAGATTTCAGACAAGGACTGCCTGTGAGAGGAGTGCACTCAGCAAGGTTAAGACACTGTATTGGTGAGAATGTAGGACTCCCGCAAGTTCACAACTCTTGTTGTGACCTAGGACACAACATTCAACTTGAACATTTAAATCAAAACCATTTTTGAAAGGAGCATGATCAGTATGAGAATCGGAATAAATGCATGAGAGAAGCCAAGTGTCCTCCTCAGCAGCTAACACCAACCCGCTACCAGCAACCTGAGCTCCCCAGACCTTCTGGGGCCACCGTCAAGGGGTAAAATAGAATCACTGGTCAACCACTTACTTCCTTTTATCTAACCTGGCCTCAGCTCTTCATTTTCCTCCCCGCCATAAAAGAGTTTCCAATCCACTGATAATTAGGAAGAACATTAAAGAATTTTTACTGAGAATAAACAGCTTTTAGTACCTAGATTTTTAAGCAATATTAGCTCAATTTAGGTAACTTGCACCTGAAAATCCTACAAGAGCTAACAGAGGAGATGTCTAGACATTTGATAGCTATATCTGATAAATACTGAATTCCACTGAAATTCCATGAAGTAGAGAAGTTATGGTGCTGTATCAGTATCCAAAAAGGCAAGTAGGAAGATCTGGAGCTATACAGACATTAATCACAGACAATGAAGTAGAGAGATGATATAATAGGTCATTAATAAAGAATGAAAGCAAATTTAAATCATTGTGCTGCCAGAAGGCACAAAACCAGAGAGCAGAACTACACCATGGACTGAAAATGTTGCTAAGGGCTTTTACAGCCTCTAGAGCTGCACAAAACAGGTTGGGTGTGGGACAAATGGCAACATAAGAGAAGTGAAGAGCATAAGTCTTTAAATGAGATTGGCCAGAGGGTGGAACATCTGGCAGAATTAAACATTTTTAGACACCATTTATTGGAAATCGGCCTCATCAGGACGATCTGGTTTCCTTCTCTGAAGCAAACACAAAGTGAGTGGTGAGGAAAATGACGCAGTTTTTCGGAGTTTGACACATTGTGATCAGATATTGCAAAGAGAAAGCCCACACTACATGGTATCCGTAAACCCCATGCTCAATAGATTAGACTGACATTACTCACAAGGTAAATGTCAGCCAGGAACCTCAGTCAGTAACACAGGTATGACACTGTAGGCACTCCATTTTCATCAAGAGTTTGTAAAAATTGTAAGTCATTACTAGTAACAGTAAAAAAAAAAAAAAAAGCAAACTTTGGCAGACCGTGGAGAAGGGCAAAGAAGCCCTACAGAGACATCAGGATCATTTGGTAAGATGAGTCCATTGAAAGTGCACATACATCCAGCACATTCTCTCTACACCATTCTTTCCAACAGCAAAACTGTAACTGAAATCTTCTCTAATGCAGAGGAAGCAAAATGCGTCCTCTCCCTTTCCCAAAGCCATAGCACTAGAGGAACAGTGCACATGCAGCCTGGGTCAGGCCATAATCCCTATTTCCCCATACTCCCAGTGTGCCTAAATGAAGCTTATATAGATCATCAGTGAACTATTATGGGGAAGCTACCACTGCTGTACTAGGGGAAAAGAACTGGTTGCCGTCAAGGACACTAGGAGGGAAGACAGGCACGTTAGTTCAAGCTGTGGGTTCCTGTCTGCTTGTGGGATTTTACACAAATAATTTGTAGCCAACTTCTCAAAGGGAGTTTGCCACCTAAATACAGAAATTAAGACCCATCTTGCAGTGAGTCAGCAAGCCCATCTCAAAGCACTGCAGGGGGCTAATGACTGCGGAGGGCTCACAGGCTACGGTAATGGAGAGCTGCAGGCGCCCAAGACAAGTATACTATCTTTGTTCTCTCATATCAGCTTGCGAAGTCTCATTTAAGCAGCACTTCTTAGTTAAGCCTGCAAATATCTTATTATGAAGTTCACATTGGTCTTTGAATAAAAATTCCAGCACTTTCATGGCCCCTTAACTAACTGAGAGAGATAAAATTCCAGTAAGGAAAGAGATTGTGGTTTCAAGAGTCCACTTAGTTTCTAATCAGAGCATAAAAAAAAGATTTTTTTTTTAAACATATATTTAAGATATGAAAAACACATTGCCTTTTGTCTTTTTTTTTTTTCTTTTACTTTTTTAGCTTCCTAACAGGCTCCTCCAAACAGCTTCATTTAAAATGGTCTTTCTATAGTGCCTGGTGTTTTCTTTGGCAAATTTGGAGAACTAGGTTTTGGGACAAAAGTAAATTGCACCAAAAGACCAAACCAGGATGAGGAGATTTGACAGGACTTCATAAAAACCAGTTGTACATGGGCAAAGGGGGAATTTTTCAATAGGTCATTTTAAAGATATAAGCTCTGGAGGAAAGAGGTCTGCTTGGTGGCAAACTCCTCTAACCCTTGTAAAGCCTACAGGAGAGTCTGCAAGGGAGGCAGAGGTTACACAGCACAAGAACACACACAAACTCTCACATCTTAAAGTTATTTTACACATAATTAGGTATAATTTTTCATACAATGCACAGATGCACTTGAGCAACAGCATAGGCCTAAGGATGGATCTTTGTGTCAATCTGTCTTGCAAGCAGTTTGGGGATGGGGAAGGCAGGAAGGAGCAGATTCTCTCTTTAATATTCACAGGCCTTCTTTCTCACACACACGCCCCAGTTTGCTGCCTCACTTCCCCATATCGTTTATGCTGTAAAAATATCTAGGGATCAAGGGGGATAAAGAGAGCGTGTGCTACTTGCAAGGATGGACGGAGAAGGCTTTGCTCGCGCTACAGGTGTAGGTCACGCTGCAGAGCACTTCCCAGCCCCTCCGCTCTCGCCAGTTGCTCGGACAGCGCAGGATGGATTTCTGAGCACTGCAGGAGGAGACAGCAGAGTTTTTCATCACAGTGCATGTTTCTAGAGCATAATTTGAGCAGTAAAATGTTTGGAAGGTACATAACCCCTTGCTAACAGAGAGCAACTGCTTCATTTAATAGTTCCCCTATTAGAGATATCAAAGTAATCCTTCTTGCAATGCGGACAGTGAATGTTTGCAAGTAATTTTAAAATACCATGGCATTCTTTAGGATAAGCTGACATGTTGCTGTCTCAGCACCGTGTAATTTCTTCCCTTCCCATTTTCAGCCATGCCTATAAGATTGAATATCCCTAAAACATTTCCAATCTAATCTCCTTTCGTTACTAAGTTAACACTAGACCTAGAACTCTCCACTAAGTATAGGGAAACCACACTAATGTTAATCACTTGCATGTGGTCGCAAACATATTAATAGCAGCCACTCTAAAAGCTTTGAGCCGCACAGTGCTGCCAAGGCTAAAGGCAGCAGGGCTAAAGCCAGTGCAGGCATCAAGCACAGGCACGGGTCAAGACAGAAGCGTAAGAACAGAGCAAACGAGAAAACATGAATTTAAATAACTGAACTGAAACAATTCTCAATTATATGTTTTACTTATAGATAGACAAACCACTCAAACACCATCTGCCAGAAAAATCAGGGGCTCTTCAGCATTTATTTTCCCTTACCCGTGTTTTCATGCGTTTCCAAGTCCGCTGACTTGGTTCCTGCCGCACCGCAGCGGGGGGCAGCTGGGGCTGATCATCCCCAGGGATTTGCCTCAGCTCCAGAGTGGCTACTAATGATACCACAGCTTTTCTGGACTCAGTTAGGAGACAAAACTCCACGTAGACATTCTGAAATATGTGGACTACCACAGGGCCATTAAACTAAAAACTCAGGTTTCAGTGAACAAAGCAAGCCTTAGCGGTGTTTTCCTGTATACGAAACAGAGAGACAGAGAGCAGTTAAGCTGCTTTCCTCAGAGCCACACTGAGAGCTAAGCCTATTACTAGGTTTAAGCTTTTGGATATGGCTCATTTCCACAGACACTGATGCATTAAAAAAAGAGGTACAGGCTCAGAGAAAGATTACTTTACTAGTTCTGTACTGTATTACCCAAAAAGAAAAAGAAAATTGGAAAAGGCAACACTTCACAACAAGCAACTTTCCTGTCCAGCAGCAAATGCAGCTGCTTCTGTATTTTACATGTGATAAATGAAACAATCTTCAGCTTGGTTCCATTAGGCACATAGGCATCACCTGGCAAACGCAGGTTTCAGTAGAAGTCCTGGTTAAGGGAACACGCTCTCATTACAGCAAAGGAAATAAAGGTTAAACAACAAGGACAAGCTTTCCATTATTAAGGTTCCAAAAACAGCGGAAGAGTTTGTCTGCAGAGACAATAAAATCTTCATTATTGGGCTTCTTGTAAGAATATTTTAAATATATGAGTGGCTTGAGTGTACTTGATCCTTTCTTAGGTCAGGGAGAAAGACTACCGAGGTGTCTTAAAGTCCTTGCCTGCTCTGTTTTCCCAGACTAAGTCTGCAAACAAAGGATGTACTCAAACTTCAAGCTAGTATGACAAAATGTTCCAATCTGTATACTGTCAAATAATTTTGACTTCTCCAGAGGGCACGGCAAATGCATTTCAATGCTTTTATTGCTTCTCACTACTACTGTGAAATACATAGCAAATAGTTTCCAGTAAGCTCGGAAGACTACTACTCATTTGGAGGAGCACAAGACAAAGGAAGCATATCATTGCGGACCTTCAGGTATCACTGCTGTCTCTCCGCAACTTACAGGGGAAACTTCATTGCACTTCTTTTTGATCGCTCCAGCCTCACACAGTTTGCCTCTCCTCTCTAGGCAAAAGGAAGTCACAAGACCAGAAGAGGGCTTTTTCTTATAGTTTGAGGGGAGAAGAGAAGCATGCAGGGTATTCCCAGGGTTAAACTCACCTGCTGGCTCAGTGCACAGAAATCTGTAAGCCTGCTCATCATATTTCATCAGGTTTGCCTGTGAAGCGACAGAAATTTCCCTCATTCCATTTGCCAGCTAGTGTGCAATCCTAGGAGAAAGAAGTAGTGTGGTAGGAAGGTGGTCCTGCCCCTGGAGCAAGACCACACAGTCAAACCTCACACCTGGAATGGGTCCACTCCCAAATATGCTCCCCGTGGCACCAAACCATAGAAGACCCAGTAAGAAGCCTGATTTCTGAAGGAGTACATTCCACTATTGAGCTCTGTGTTGCTTCAGCTAGATGTCCCACATCTGTGCCACACTAACAGCCCATGGATGCTTTTCATACCTGTACATATTCACCATCTTTCTACCTGGATCACTACGTACGTAGAGGGAGGCACAGTGACAATAGCACTGTTGCAGCCGTTTCACAGACCTGAAAAAGGACCTCTGTGCCTTAACACTTGTCTCTCCCAACTAGATCTGCTAATTCAGTAAGTCTTCTCTCGCCTAGAAAGCTTCGACTCAAACACTGTAAGTTACAGAAAAGCCTGTATGAGTGATGCCTGCAGTCTTGAAAACCAACAATTTGTTAATTCAAACATAATTGCCAAAGCTTGAATACTGTTAGTGCTCCAACAGATTATGTTGGAAACTGTCTGAGAGACCATTATTAAGACTCCACTAAAGAGCATAGGGTCCTGTACTGAGTGAGTTTGGCTCTGCAACTTTCTGGACTCCTCCCTATGTTCTCTATGGCTATCTTTAAACACTGCCACCCATGAGGACATTTTAGCTCCCAGGTCCATACAGCCCAGCCCCCCTCCAGTTCCAGCTCAGGATGAAACCTGGATCTGTACCTTTGCCTCGTGGCAGGGATCCCGGCAGAAGGACACCAGAGTGTACATGCCAGACAGGAGCCCAGTACCATCCCCATTAGCTCCTCAGGGGAGCAGCCAGTGGAGCAAGACCCCAGTGTGCTCCATGGGACAGACCTGCTCCATAGCTCTGAGACACGTGGTGTAGACTCCCTTACAGCACAGCTTGAAACACCAGAGGAAGGGAAAGAAGCTGCTCTCTGTCAAACTCCGTACTAGGAGAGGCTATCTGCTGCTGCCACCACTGAAAGTATGTAATTACTCTACCTACCAGTTCCTATTCCTCCAAAAGAAAATTGCTCTAACTCTTCCTAAAGCAACTACCCACACATCTTCCTATGCTTATGCAGCTCAGTTACAGACGGACTTTGCCAACAACACTGTCAGCAGCACTCCAAAGCACAACCATGCACAGATGAAGCTTCCTAACTTTTAAAAGCAATTCAACCAGTTTCAAGCCAACACTTTGCTCCATTTGCTTTACCAAACAAACAACAACAAAAAAAAGACTAAGATATTAAAAGTCAGTTTCCTTCTGTCAGGAAACCAGACATAACCAGGTACGGATTCACTAGCTGAACAGAACTCGGCTCCTGTCATGTTTCTCAGTATTTCATACCCTTTGGTTTCCACCAATACGCAAGGGGCATACACAGTGAAAGGCTCCATCTTTTCCTGGCTTCTGAAGGACAGTGAAAAATACATATGCCCACTACAAACTGAAGTTATCAGTGATTTCTCTGAGGTCATACACCTGTGAAACTTCAAAAAAAAAAAAAAGTAAGTTTCACCACGAAATCTTTACTGTTCATTAAGACCTGCCCTAGGGGGGCAACATCTCCAACCCCTAGTTTTCAGACACAGTGAGAACTCTGTAGTCAGCGTCTCAGGTGTCTTTCAATCCATGTTCTGAAGTTTATCTGTGTTTTGCTTTAATTGCATCAACATTCACAGCCAGACAGGTTTACAGACTTCTTACAGCCATGCCCATGAGCACAAAAAGCACATGGGTACTACAGGGCCTTTCTGTAGCTTTGGCTAGAGAAACAGTGCTGTTAACCCACCTCTGAAGTACTAGCAGATGGCCTAGCGTGACATGACCCCAAGCCCGCCTCTACTGAGGGAGGTAAGTGGTGAGGAACAGCTACTTCTTCAAATCAAAAGCATCTCATCTTTCTCACCCCACAGGAGGTCATAGCGGTTCTTCCTCCTCCCCAGCTCCTACAGCATTGTGACACAGTAACACATTAGGTTTGTGTCAGCAGTGTGCCAGCAGTACTGGCCTGTCACTGTCCAACACACACAGCCACCATCAGCAGTTATCAAATATGATTACAAATTCAGTTTTTCTGAATAAAAATAGTACCTATCAGTCTCTGTGGCGCAATCGGTTAGCGCATTCGGCTGTTAACTGAAAGGTTGGTGGTTCAAGCCCACCCAGGGACGAGCTCCCTTTTAATGGCTGACAGGAACCTCACAAAGCCCAACAAGAGGAAGGGCCAAGTCCTGCCCCTGGAGACGAACCCCCCAGGCACCAGCAGATGCTAGGGGCCACACCCCACTAGAAAGCAGCTTGGCAAAAGAGGACCTGGGGGTTCTGATACACACCAACTGAACAAAAGCCCACAAGGTGCCCTTGCAGCAAAGGCAGTCAACGGTCTCCTGGGTTGCATTAGAAGCATTGCCAGCAGGTCAAGGGAGGCGATCTTTACACTCTCCTCAGCACTGGTGGGGCCACACCTGGAGTGCCAAGTCCTAGTTGTGGTCTCCCCCATACAAGACAGACATGGGCATGCCCGAGAGTCCAATGAAGGGCCATGGAGATGATTAAGGGGCGGGAGCATCTCTCCCATTGAGGAAAAGCTGGAACTGTCCAGCCTGGAGAAAAGGCTGCTGAGGGAGGATCTTATTAATGTATAGAAATACACATTAATAAGATAATACACATTAATACCCTGAAGGGAGGGTGCTAGGAGGACAGAGCCAGGCTCTTTTCACTGGGGCCCAGCGAAATGACCAGAGGCAATGGGCACAGACTGAAACACAGGAGGTTCCATCTGAACATCAGGAGACACGTTCTTTACTGTAAGGGTGACTAAGCACTGGAACAGGTTTCCCAGGGAGGTTGTGGATTCTCCTTCCTTGAAGATACTCAAAAGCTGTCTGGACATAGTCCCAGGCAACCAGCTCCAGGTGTCCTGGCTTGAGCAGGGAGGCTGGAGCAGACAACCTCCAGAGGCCCCTTCCAACCTCAACCATTCCGTGACTCAGAATACTATTCAGGAATAAAAATTAAGTCAAATCACAACTACACAGATGTGATCTCAGATCTCTGGCACGCCGACTATCCAATTAATCTAGACCTTCAGCTTTGATTTCATACCAAGCTCAGGCATTATCAGTATATAAAACCCAACTCTTGCTTCCATATGCATCCTTCCGTTCTTCTGGACGACACCTGTCCACATGCTTTGTACCTTTGTCATACCCACCCTGAATTCAAGTAATTCATTATGTTTGAAGCCGAAGTTCAGTGATCATACATAATCTCTAACCAATATAAAATATTAATATAATATATACATTATATTTCTATATTGCCTTAGAAATTTTAATAACGTATATTAACAAAATGTGTTTATTATATGAAATAGTCTGTTTACTATATGTAAGTAGTCTGTTACTACATGGCATATTATACAATGTTTATTATACAGTAATTATATTATTATTTTATGTATATAATGTATTATACATTAAATGTACTATATACTATTAAATTGCCTTCACAGTTAGGGCAGCTGCTACTGCTCTTCCCTGAACTCCAGTTTACGGCTTTGCTCCTAATCCTAAATCGTAAGTAAGTGACTCCAGCTATGTTAAAAAACAAGATTTACGCTGTCATGAACATCTCGATAGCCACACTCCTCCAATCAGAAAGTCTAGCCTGACAAGCATTAAGAATTGGGAACCAACCACTCTTGTCAAAAGGATCCAACCAGAAGACTTGTCCCAGAACCAAGTATATCCAGAGTTGATCATACATAGAAAACACTAGAAAAGTTTCCTTCCAATCATGATTTGACACTTTATTTTAAGCTTCCTTCTGGTTTTTTGGTGCTTCTAAAATAAAGACCTAGAGCCTAAGAGTTCTAGAACTTCCCTAGGAATTTTGCTATCATTGTACATGTCCACAGGTGCAACAAAAACTAGTAGCATGAGAAAAAAAAAATCTTCAGTAGTTAATCACCATGACCATTTTAACTCCAACAGAAAGGACCAGATGTTACTCCAGCACAAGGACAAAACTTCTTACTCTTACATAAAAATCAGCCACAGAATGTAAGGACGCAGTCGTTTGGAAACACACCTTCACAGTTCTTTGCCTGTACAACCCTTCATCAATTTTTAATTAAGGTGCCACAGGTACTCAAGAGCAAGGTATGTGGAAACCTTAAAAAAAAACTTAAAACAGTTTTAATGGACAGCTTCTTTTTTCCCCAAAAGCTAATGCTGTTGGAAAGCAACCAGAAAAAAACACCTTGAATTTGGCCCTCGAAAGCTCAACTAGCTCTGAAAACCATGCAACGATTTGTCTGGCAACATGAAAAAGCCCTGCTCATATTAATGGTGCTTCCTGACACCTTCCTGAAGGACAGCAAGACACTGAAAACTACTACAGGAGCTTTGAGCAAGACAGCAAATACGGGCTGGACACAGCACCTTGACCATTTATATCAATCCTCCAGTAGCTAAATAGCAGTAACTTGTGCTGATCACAATGCAGGCTGCCCAAGTTTTGAAAGTGTTTGAAAAAAAACCACATCCAGTTCAGCCTCAAATCAGAACTATTACACTAAACTATGGGGCATGATTAGAAGGATTATTGTAGTTCACTATATATCCTTCAGGCTACTGGCAAACAAAATGAAGCACAGAGTGGTTCCCAGTGTGGTATGTGATAGCACCAAGACCACCATTTCCTGAAGTTCTGCCAAGGTTGATGAGACAGTCATCGGTATTGTTTGGGGACTTACTGAACTCACATTTTCATTTTGTTACGACTGACTTTGAGCCAGATGTTGATCTCATTATTACAGCAGGAGAACAGGAAAATTGATGCTGTAATTTGGCTAAAATCCTCACCAGCAATTAAAAAAAAAAAAAAAAAAGGGCATTTTGAAATCTCCACCTCAAACCTGTCCCACCTCCTTTTTTAGAACAGTGGAAGAAATCTAAGGCAAAACCGTAACAACACTTAGCGATATTCTCAAGTTTAATTTCAAGAAGATCCAACTGCTGTGCCATATTCTTCCAGGCTAGTATAAAGGCTACGGAAAACCTCTGCCAGCCACAAGTACTTAACTGCTAGTCAGTATTTTTAATATTGACTACAGATAAATGAACTGGAAACAACTTCAGTTTTAACTGTCTTTCCTGATCAAGTAAGATTTCCCAGTTATCTCATTCTGGTTTAGTATTTCTTTATAAAACTATCTGCCATGGAAATGGACACATTGTCACTACCTGTTGAAGAACAAAGAACAGCTACCCCCATTATCCCTCAGCTACCTACGGAGGAAGAATGAAGGATCTCTTGTGCATACTCCTCCCACTGCAATAATCAATATTCCACAGAGATGTAGGCTTAAAGCAGTATTAACCAGAGGTTATGATACAGCTTGCAGTAGTTTCAAATATGCTTGCATTACAGCTACAACAGTGAAAGTGCACTTGGAGATAATGGTGATACAATTCTGACCTGCAAAGAGGAAAAACAACTTTGAAACAACTTTGAAAGTATGGGAACAGTCTTACTTGAAAGATGACAGCTCCCCCAACTCAAAAAAAAAAAAAAAAAAAAAAAAGGAAAGAGAAGAGGAAGGGTTAAAAAGAAATGTAGCAGAGCAGGAGTAGCTGATGCTAGATTTGCTTTAACAAATACTGTAAGCACAGGGACAAAACCCCTCCAGTACACAGCTTCTTGAGAGCAATGAAGAGAGGAGGTGAGATGCTTGGAAAAGCCATTCCTTAGGGGCATAACCAAACATGCTTAAAAGACGAATAAGAGAGACAAGCTAGCTGCAAGTTGATTAGAAAACATCTGCTTTTTTTTTAAAAAAAAAAAAAAAAAGCTGCCTAACTTCTTTTCTGTTTCATTAAATATGCTGTTTCTGAATACTTCTCTGAGCCCAGAAAAATTTTGCAGGGAAAGAGGGAGCAAATGGCTGGATTCTTTTGCAGAACAATACCCGCTATTCAGAGTACCCTGCAGCTCCTTCCTTTGACAAGAGCTGTCAGATCTGGCAAAGGAAGAATGAAAGATGAATTCGGGTCCTGTGACAAAAGGACCTTTTATGAGAAACTGAAAATTAAGTCTCTTCTCAACATAGGGATGCGCCCAGACTAGGAGGAAAGTAGGTATGGAAATACCTATACAGGCATCTGCCAGCATTATCATACTTGCCCAGTATTACTGAAATAATACGAAAATAATTAAGTTATTCAGAGTTTTAATGCTCCTACAAGTTTCCTCTACCACTAGCTAACCAAAACCAGAAATCCTTTGACCTCAACGCTACCAAGCAAGATTTGCTCAGCCCACATATTCTGCATGAAACAGTTACACAAATCTAGTATTTTAATACAATGTGTATGTATATTTAATATTACATTTACATATTTAAATTATCCTACTACATTAACACTATTATGGATACAATATTTTGTAAAAACAACTAGCATGGTCAAGTCTTCAAATTTTGGTATTGTTTTCTAGCTAGTGTAAAACAGAATAGAAAAGAAAGTTTCTGCCTGAAGAATAAAGTGTATCTTAACAGAAGCAGCCAAGACCTGCTGCAAAATACAGATCACATATGCTGACATTTACACAAAACCTTGCAGTAATAAAAGGTTGTAATTCACTTTATTTACAAGAAACTGCCCAATAGTTCAGTTACCGATTGCACTATAGTGATTATTTAAAAAAAAAAAAAAAACCAAAAAAACAAACAACCACAACACAGCATCCTTGTCTTGTTCTTCAGAAATCAGAAATAATTTGTCTGTAAGAAGTGACCTTGTTTAAACTGTATGTGCTAGAAAATATACAACTCTACAATAGGAAGAGGTTAGAAAAGTTGAATACTGTGGAAAAAAAATTTATTAGTCTATACAAGTCTTCTGAAACAAACCATTGGCTTTGATACAGTAAATTCAAGTGAATACTCATTGCAATAGTATTTTTCCATACAGAGATCAAGAGGCCCTATGGCTTCCCATTTAGTGTCTGTGACAGGAAGTTTTATTTCTGAACAAGTAGCCACACAAAGCAGACGTGATAGAGATCTTCACAGCCACAGTGAGCTATGGTTTGAGATAAAGTTATATTACAAACATTAAGAAAATCAGGCATCTGTACTGAAGTGTGGCAAATTGATTCACAATGAAAGAACAAAGATGTCATTCAGACCCCTTGCCAAAAATGAAGTTCTACAGCAAGTCTAGAGTAGACCACATCATAAAAACCTACAGTGCAAGAGTACCACAAATTTAGTATATAAATATCACAGGATTAAAACTCCAGTTAAGCCATCAACTGAAGTGACAATTAAAAAGAAAAAATGGTGTCTCCCAGCTTAGCAAAGGAAGGTTTCAAAGCATCTCTTCAAGAAGGTGCTGATACCAGTTACGGCCTGTGCCAATTTGTATTTTAGACAGCTCTGCTGAAAGACAAAAATTTTGCAGATTTGTCTAAGAACTGTATAATCTTGCTGTTTTTAATACCATAAAAAAAGCGTTTACTAGAAGAGATGAAATGTAACGTTTATAGCTCACACTGTTTTCAAGATCTGTGCACACTATATAGTTCTATAATTTCAAGAGCATTTAAAAATAAGACAAAGAGCAGACAATGCAGTAATGTGTTTCTGTTAGATGGATTTGTTTAGAATAGTTACATGATGAACGTATGCAGTCGTAAAATTTTTAGTGCATTTGTTCTTGCACATTATTTATGCTACTTATAAAAACCTGAAGATTGCAAATTGGGCATGCTTACCATAACATTTTCAAACTGGTAAAGCTGCAGAACATTCTTCCTACAAGTGTTCACTGCCATGATACAAAACAAATATGTGCAAACTGCAAGGTCCCTAAAAATAGCATTTAATGAATTTATGTACAGAAAGATGTCACTATCTGTTTAAATATGCAAAGAATAAGCTTCCCAAAGTTTATAACATAGAACAATATCCACCACATGCTCCTCCTCCTCCATATCCTTCTTCCTTGTTTGATAACTTTACACCTCTGTTTTGGCTCTCACTCTCCCACAGTCCAGGAGTCTGAATGATTTTTTCAACAAGTTCTTCAAAGGCACACTGTACACCATCACATGTTTTTGCACTTGCCTCTGGAGAAGGAACGCAAGAAGTCAAGTATTAGCATAGCTTCCAGTAACTTGTTTAGTATTTCTTTCAGTTAAATCTCAACCTACAACCTATACTACAACATATTCTATAACAACGTAGCAGTGCCAAAATTAGCAGGTATGCAGATTTCTGTCACCACATAAGGCAGCACCTCAAAATACTCTTAATAGAAGAGCTGCCAAGTTGAATGTCACTAGAATATATGGAGACACCTGCAGCTTAGCCTTATTTTTCTGTGGAAAGCACTTCAGTAAGAAGAAAGGACTGTTCTGCTAAGTTAAGATGTCCGATAAACCTGGTTACTGGTCTGTAATTCAGTTCTGTACATTAGTCAGAACTGCAGTACCACTGTACCATAAGAAGCCAGGATCCATACTGTAGGATTCTGGGTCAGCCTCCATGATAAAGCTGATCTGATAAAAAGCAATAAGGGATCTCATTTCTTCTGCAGTTAGCAGAATTCTAGGTAATTTAACTCAGGAGCCTTACTTTGGCTAAGCCCAAGAAATTTGCCCACAGGGTGTATTAGGAGAGCAACATATACCATCCAAAACTGTTCAGTCCCACTCTGGCTCGCCCTGTTCTTCTACACAGCCATGCAGATATATGTATTTAGTTATAGTTTAATTTTCATCATATTCCATGCACTTAACAGCTTGTGCCTTAACTTTAAGCTGCTATTTCCACATCTGACACTGTAGCCAAAAAGAAACATGGCAAGGTACTAGACAAAGATATGTCATCAGTCAGAGATGAGGAACATAATTCTAAGTACAGGACGTATCAATGAACTGCTTTGCTACTGGAGTCATCCTATAAAGTAATCCCTGCTGATCTTTAAATGAAACATGTAATAAACTTATGCATAAAGAATCACTTCACCACCCACTTTAATCTACCATTACAAGGCTTTGCCTACAAGACCCATCTCATTTTGCAGCAAGATGAGACCAACATATTTGTTCCAGTCATGACTATGTCATTATTTAATCCCACCCACCATTTATAACTTAATTATATTCCTACCTCTTTTTACATCCCAGTTCTAATACAGATTTCTGTCAAGTACCAGCTCTTTTGCTGTACTGAGAGCTGGCCACTAGGACCAGTTTTCCCTCTTTCATTTTGCTTCTGTTATTAATTTAGCAAGTAGGCTAGGAAAAGAAATCAGACAAAAGCCCAAACCTAAAACAAGTTCTGTCAGACTACAGTAGAGTCTGTATTCCACCCTTAATCGTTACGTATTTCAGTATACTCATCCACAGTTTGAATATGTATCTGAACATATTTAGGGACAATTTTAAGAAAATGGGAATACCTATTATCTTTGTACCTACTGCAGTTGAGAAATATCATTAATTGGATTGTATGTAAAAAGACTATCAGTCCTACAGAAGCGGTGCTTTTCATTATGTAACAAAAATCAAGTAAGAGTTCTGCAAATACCTATACCATACCTATGAACAACATGGAATGTTTTCTTGCAAATTTGAGACCTTCATTTCTGTCAACTTCACGGTTTTCCTATAAGACATAGCATTAATATGCATTATTAACAAATCACATCAACAGATTACTTACTGCAGTTGAATTGAGTTTACCTTATCAATCTTGTTTCCAACTAGCATTTTCACTATGTCATTCCTTGTGCAGTACGTTTCCAGTTCATTTAACCAGTTATCCAGCTTGACAAAAGTATCTCTCCTCGTGACATCATAAACTGAAAAATATTAGCAATATTATTTCCAAGTATTTTTTCAAAAGGAGCAAAAATTATGTCTTTTTGAGTTAAAAAACTGAAGGAGCCCCAAGGATCTTATTTACTTACTACAAAGACAACAACTGGAAAAAAGCTGAATATCCACCAGCTCAAGTCACTGATGGTACTAATGCAGAGCAACTCTAAGATTGAGTCATCTACAATTTTCAGACTAATTTATGTTGAGACATCCTAGTTACAGGCTAAAGACTACACAAAGAATTTTACAGTTGCAGACTCCTGAAGTAGGATACTTATTAACATCACTACACAAAAGGTATGCAAAGAGGATGGCATGACCTTCTGCACTGAGTTAATTAGTGATAATTAAGACTTGTATAACACCACTGCTATGCTACTGAATTAGCTAAAAAAGTAAACTGGTCACCAAATCCTCACAAATACCATTGAACTACTAAATTTTCAGCATTTTAGTGTTTCAAACTATTTAGCTTTTGTAGGGGATATAAGTAATAAGCCATGCTAGGAGCAGAAAGGACAGACAAAAAGCAGACCCTGTTAAACCTAAAATCTACTACCCAGCGACTATCTAATAGCTACCATTTCAAGCTATGAAAGTATTTTTTCCTTCATTCTCACAGCCCATGTGCAGACAGGCATAAACAGTTGGTTTCAATCAAATCTATAGCTTGGCTTGCATGAACGACCTTATTTTTAGGAAGTACTTTAACAAAGAAATAGTCAAGAGAAGATTATTAAATAAAATGAGCGCACAAATCTCAACAGCGGAACTTTCTAGCTTCCAAACAGTGCTTGTTTACTTTTACAGCTTTCAACATGGAGTGGCAGGTTTGGTGCCAGCAATTAAGTGACTTGACAAGACATGCCTTGACAGCATCTTCGTATACCAGGAAGATAACGCAACTCAGACTTGGGAAACAGAACATACAAAACAAAACCTACCAGGAAGTCTCATGACAGAGGTTACTCCAAGTTAAATAATTTAACTGGACACAATAACTTACCAGTAATACCTCAAGTCAGACACACCTTCAAAAAAATTAAACTTACTTCCCTGCTCCTCACTTCCTTCTAGCAGTGGAGAAGCAGAACTTCAAAGCTTAGTGCCTAGTTAACAGGTTTCCACATACAAAAGAAAAGTAAAACAGACTTCACCGTGAAGTTGCAATTATGAGGTTTGGCCTGGGTTTCTCTCATACAGATTGATGCTTTTTATGCTCCCAGCTAGTCTTTTCTAAGTGATTCTGACTGTGTAACATCCCACCAGTATGGGGACACAAGTAGCAAAAAATCCCAGCTGGACTCCACAGTGTTTTATTAATTTCATTAGGAAAAAGGAACAGAAGAAGAAAAAGAGAAAGCTGTATACATACCGATACAGAAAGAATACACTGAGGAGAAGATTTTTTTTTTTTTTTTCACTCTGGGCTTAGTAAGGACAGGCATAAAACAGAAGTAATAAGTAAAAGGCAAATTCCTGGCAGCACAGAGACAGCTCCAAGCTATCCCTTCAAATAGCAGTAGCTTTTAATCTCATGCAAAAATCAGTGGTTCTCAGGCCAGTGAGACAGACTACATGAGAAAGAGGACAGACATCAAATTCAAGATCCTTTAATATATGAGTTGTTCAACACAATTATTTTTAATATTAATTAGACATTATAGAAACGCTATATGAGTTGTATATGCATGAGAAAACCACAAACTTATTCAAAATAGCATGCAAAGCTATACTTACCTAGGATAACACCTTGTGCACCTCTATAGTAACTGGGTGTTAATGTTCTGAACCGCTCCTGACCTGCAGTATCCTAAAAAGCCATTCAGAAAGTTCCATTATTCAGAATTTAAGCAGAATCTAGTTTAGTTCTCAGTTATTCTGCTTCTAATGAACATACAAAATAAGATTCAAAGTATATTCAACTACCAGATTAACTGAGTTTATACCTTCCCCTGCTGTTTGACTGCACGTTAACTTTGATATTTTACATAGTCTGTCCTGGGAAACACCTTTAAACTGTTAGGGATACTAAATAACTGGACTATATAGCAATAAAATAGTCATTTCTGTGGAAGCATTTGCTCTACAGCTAGTATGGCAGCAACCGGCAAGAAAGAAGCATAGCTGCAGTACTGAGATACTGTAACAAGCATCAAAATCCATGGCAACAAAACTACTTCCCTCACTTCAATCACCTTGGTCCAATTAAATTTCATTCAGTGCCAGGGTAAAAGCATTTAACATGTTATGACAGAGAACAACCAGAAACAAATCAGAGGTTTTCCTGTTTTTAAGTAATGCTGAATTTACATCCTCAAATTTAAAGTGCCAACAGCTCCACAAAAAAAAATTTAGAATGCTGTTTTCTTATCAGAGATTAATTTACAGCACACACTCATTGCAGACTTTATGCATAGAAGATTTAAATAACTTTATCCAAGTTACTCCAGGTTAGAAGCAACATGTGAAACACTGTGGATTCAAAACGGTTCCCTGCTGAAGAACCTGAATAATTAAACTGGACTTCCAACATTCTACACGTCACTCAGCGAATCCCACACATCTCAAACTGGTTTTGTATCATGACACACCTTTACAAGCTTTTCTTTTCCAGTTTACCTCAGAATTATTTCTTATTATTATTATGAGAGAAGATAAACCCTGAATTGGTCCTATGTAATATTTTCCACCCCACAATCACTTATCATTCTGCTATCAGTCTGGTTTTCCTCCTGTATGTCTATTTGTCTGTCAAGTTGTTGCAGTTCTTTTCCTGGCCAAACCCAATTGTCACATTAAGACAGAAGTCCTGTTTGTTAGCGGAGATATGAAATACCCTCAAAGCAACAGAAGTACTGCAATATACATTTCATGTTCCATTACTACTTCCCAAGGAGTAAAGGTCAGGTATTTTGTTTATATGAGAAACAAGGTTTTATTCTTACTTGCCACAAAAAGTCACAACTGAGTCTGAATATTCAAAAGGTGCTTCAAGTCACAGAAGTGTCAAGGCTGGTTTGCAGAATGGAGAAAGTTTAAAAAAGCTTGGAAGTACTTTTTCTTCACTTGCCATGAATTTAGGTATTCCACTTTTAACTAAAGTAGATGTTGAACACTAAGGCTAAGTTTACAAACACTGCCTCTTCCTCTTTCAGCTGCATCTGCTACAAATAACATTGACCTTGAGCCTATAAAAGTCATTGTATGAGGGCTATGAAGTTTTTAGGCTAAAAATTCTTTTGAGAGGTAACATTTGAACATAAATTGAGCATGCAACAGTAATTCTGGTGGACAACAATGTAGTCGTTCTAGTCCTGGTGGACAACAGGATGACCATGAGCCAGCAATGTGTCCTTGTGGCCAAGAAGGCCAATGGCATCCTGGGGTGCATCAAGAAGAGTGTGGCAAGCAGGTCAAGGGAGGTCATCCTCCCCCTCTACTCTGCCTTGGTGAGGCCGCATCTGGAGTATTGTGTCCAGTTCTGGGCTCCCCGGTTCGAGAAGGACAAGGAACTGATGAAGAGGGTACAGCAAAGGGCCAGGAAGATGATTAATTAGGGGGCTGGAACATCTGTCTTATGAAGAAACGCTGAGGGATTTGGGTGTCTTCAGTCTGGAAAAAAGATGACTGAGGGGGGACCTTATCAACGCTTATAAATACTTAAAGGATGGGTGTCAGGAGGATGGGGCCAGGCTCTTTTCAGCGGTGCCCGGCAACAGGACAAGTGGTAACGGGCACAAACTTGAACATAGGAAGTTCGATCTAAACATGAGAAGGAACTTCTTTACTTTGAGGGTGGCAGAGCACTGGAGCAGGCTGCCCAAAGAGGCGGTGGAGTCTCCATCTCTGGAGACACTCAAAACCCATCTGGACATGTTCCTGTGCAACCTGCTCCAGGTTACCCTGCTCTGGCAGGGGGGTTGGACTAGATGTTCTCCAGAGGTCCCTGCCGACCCCTACCATTCTATGATTCTGTGATTAATACACTACTAAATTTTGCCTAAAACGTTTTAGGTTAAGAAGTGCACCCTTTTGAAACCTGTCAAGTACAGACAAGAATGACGTATACAGGAAGTCTTAGATTAGTGAGGGCTAACTTTTTAGAAGTGAAACAATTAATTACTCCTTTAAAAAAAAAATAAATATCTAGGAATGGCCACACTCACTGTTTTAAAGTTTGACTAGTTTAGTACCACTTTATTCCTCTTTTTCCTCTACTCCTATCCCAACCAGAGCTGGAAACGGTGCTGCAGAAGCAGCTTATAGGCAACAGAATTGCCCCTTTAGCCAGTTGTCCCACAGCTCATTCCACCTTCTAAATGGTTCAGTATTAACCTCACACTCGTCCAAATGACCTTCATATTAAATAGAAAAGGATTCTACACAAACTGTATATTATACAAGCCATCACTATTCCTAAAGCAAAGCAATACATTAAGAACTTAGGAAAGACTTACCCATATTGCCAGTTTAGCTTTGTTTCCATCAACTGAAATAGTTTTCACCTTGAAGTCCACACCTAGAGGAGGAAAAGTAATTTAGTTCTTCAAACATACTACAACTATTTTTGAAAGACAAAGTAAAGAGCAAAGGAAAAATGAAAAAAACAAACACAAACTCAGAAAATAAGTTGTGTTTTGACAGGAGCAGGAAGAGTAAGTTTCTTTAGCTATTTATGAACCTTGCTCAAAACTCAAAGCTTTGTTGGTGACAGGCTTTTACAAAAGCCTAAGGGCCAGTTAAGCCATTGACTCAAAATATTTTATGGAAGTAAGGCAAATACTACATTTCCTGTATTAAAGCACATATCCCAGGACAAATATTCAAATTTATAATTCAAGTGTATTAACTTCCTATTCGTTACTTGTACATGTGTTCTCCTTGAGTATGTCCATGGTCTTGAGGAACAACATACTTTCAAAATAAAGAAGGAAGCTGCAGTCATGTAGCAATTTGCTGTTTCCCTATCTGAAACAATCTGACCAAGTCCCATCAAAGTGATCATGTGGAGGTAAACCAATACAGACAGAGACTCATCTACTACGATTGCTATCCTGTGAGAAATTATGTTAGATGACAGCAATTCCTCTAAAAGACACGTCAAATAAGCTTCAGGCGATTCAAACATGCAGCATATCTCTTACAGGAATTCCAGCAACACCAAGGACTCGCTAATACCATGCTCAGTGACCAAGAAAAAAAACCAGACAACACGCTGTTGATAAGTCATCTACCTCAACATCTGACAATTCCCCTCCACGCCTCCCCCCTTTTATTTTTTTTAAATACACAGGAACTAGCAGCCTATCACTTGCCCAAGGACAAGCTGCACAAAACTCAAACCAAGGCGGACAAGATGTTAGTGACTGTGCAAATTTAAAGGATATAGCAATACACATCAGTTTGAAAGGCTGAGTACAGTTATGATCCATTTTGCTGTCGTTTAATCCTTAGGTTACCAATAGCAAGTAACTGGAGTAACAAGTAGCAAGTAACAAGTAAGTATGTTTCAATTATTTTGGAGTGACTCTTACTCCCCACCAAACAGCAGCCCTGAAATTAAGTAGTAGTGTGGAAAGTTGGTATTTTTATATGAACAACTTCCAAGTGCAACAGCAAACTTTTTGCACTTTGACTTAAAATGGTAGTTATTGTACTTGCTACAAGAATAAGAATTTCTGGTTTAACTATTCTAACACAAATTGTTTAGGTAGGGGCTCATGATAAGTGTGCTGGACTTAAATTCCCAAAGCCATGCAGATTACAAACAAGTGCAAACAGCTGCCAAAATACATTCAACTTACAAAGTCACAGAGGGTATACAAGATGCTTAAGAAACGGCACATTGCAAGCAGATTTACAGTTTCACAGCAACGGAGGTTTAAAAGAGCTTTATTTAAAAAAAAAAAAAAAAAAAACAAAAAAACCCACACAATTTTTATTCCACCGTTTCACAGCTTCAGCTCACTACTGTTCCCTGAAGCATCAAGTAATTTTCAGACTACATTCTGCACTGGAAGAAGCTCACACTCTTTATTTCAAACAGAATTTTGCCAAAGTACATTAACTTTTGCAGTAACCGAACAGAACTCCATTTTTTCAGGGACTAAGACCCTTAGTCCTTAACTTAGCAGTAGTACAATGCTCCATGCCACGCACAAGGATGGTACACTATTCTAGAGTTATGTTCACAGAAAAGGACAGTCCCTATTAACTTCTTTTTAAACACCAGTTCTTAGAACATTATCTAGTTCACAGAAGACTGCTATGCTAGCAAGTGGACTCAAATTGATTCTAAAGAACATCCTGTCCTGCCAATTTTTCAGCATTCAGCAGTAACTTTTAGACTAATAGAATCTCTTCTTCCACTCTAATTGCATAGTTCTTTCCCTAAACTGTAAAAATCACCATTGCTCAGCCAGGATGTCCAACAGCTCACAGTGCATTCTTTTATCCATTAGTCTGACATCAAAACTCATTAACTGTAGATATTACAAGTCTATCAGATACTTTACATAACAAATCAAAATTATGTCATAGTAGTGTCAAGAAGGAAAACTTTTTTCCTTAGGACAAACATATTAGGTGTATTTTGAAGCCATAATATCATTGTCCCATTCAGTAAATAGATTAAGTATATTGTGCCTGCAGAGTTCTGCAGTTTTCATTTAATGGAAAATGCATACACACCTTTATGTTAGCCTTGCTGCTGGCTTAAAACTAAAAGTAATGCTTTAAATTCTGCATGAACAATGCAAGTAAATTAAAAAATTATAACAGTGAATAAACCCCATGTGTTATAGACTGATTATTGAAAATCAGAAGTATGAAAATGAACTAATAGCACAGCAAAATATATCTTTTAAAGTGATCAAGACATGGCAAATAGAGCTCAATGCATAAAAAAGCCTGTTAACAAAGAGAAATCTTTTAAATAACTAGGGTTTTGATTATCAATCTGCCATAAGATGCAGGGCTCAGTAAAAAAAAATGCAGGGCTCGAGTACATTGTTAAATTGAACACACAGGGTATTTATGTTCCCTAAATACTTCAGTGAAATACAGACATGTTTGTGTGAGAGATGTCAGTTCTGGGCTTGCAAGAGTGATATTTCTGACCTTGACAACAGAAAGCTGACAGTGCTTTCCACCTTAGCTTTCTGGCTAAGGCAGCCAGAAGCAAGGCAGTAGTACTAGACTACTCCTGTGTTGACACCTACCGCCTCAGCACTACACACTAACACACTACAGACTTACAGTCTGCAAGGAATAGCTATGTCACCTCCATGCTGCTCTCGCCTTTAGGCCAGTATGCCATGCCGTATTTAAAGGACGTGCAAAATCAATTAGATTGTATTATTTGTCTTGTAGGTGACTGACAAGTTGGACAGCTTAGAGTTGGAGGACTCCAAGTGCAAGGAAGGCTAAAAACTTAAAGAGACATCAGATCTGTGCAATACATTACTTCTCTTATGAAATAGGGATTGCACTGAACACTTATCTAGAATCTCTCATACAAAGAGCAAGCAAGTAAAGACAAGCATAAGCATTCAGGACAACAGAAAATACTGGGATATATATAGTATGGTAAGATCCATGTGATGAAGCCCAGTGAACAAGTTAGCCTCAAGAGAACGCAAGGACAGACGATCTGCTAGGTTGAATAAAACATGGTTAATCCAACTGAAGCTACTGAAGTAAAAATATTTGCCCAAGGCAGCATATTCCTCTGAGAATACCACAGAATTTTTACAAAATTCTGAAGAGAAAATCCCACACAAAACAGTAGTTTAGGGTGTCATTTAAATTGCACCTAGTAGGTTTGTGCAAGCTACAAAGATAAGGTACATTTCAACAGGTCATTGCAAGGTATCACTTGTGCTGCAGACAAGGCTTTCCCCAGTGCTGTGGTTTTGTGTGCAGTTTTCATTTTGTAGTTTGGGGTTTTTTAGAACATATAGCATGTTATCTCTTCACTGTCTAATAAAAAAAAAAATATAGACACAATATAGTCAACCAGTTCAGCAGTCAATATGTAGATTACATTGAAAGATGACATTATTTGTAGTCAATCCATTCATTTTGGAAAAGCACCATACTCTGCAATCTCAACAGGAAAGTCTTAACACTATTTAAAAACCTCTTCTGTCCCCAAACTCAAAACAAAATAGTGTTTAATCAGCATAAAAAGAAATCCAGGTCGAGGTTCACAAAGTGTTTTGGTATTTCACCATATCGCAAGTACCTGAATTTGGCATCTAGGATCTGTCTTCATGCAGCAGGAAACAGCTAACTTTAAGAACTCACTCCAAGTACTTTACCTACATGAACAACAAATCCTGCCCTGAATTTAAAGCTGACATGTTTCTTCTTAGTAATACATTCACCAGAAAAATGGCAGTGCTACCACCTAGTAATTTTAAAAAAAGGAAAAAAGAAAACAAGTAAGAACAACTGAGATTCTGC
>VYZM01018747.1:2488-40879 GCA_013398915.1 Dromas ardeola | reverse complement strand
GCCTGCGCGCCCCGCCACCGCCTTGTCACGCTGCCCCTCGCCGCCGGCCCCGCGCATGCGCCGCGGGCGCCTCAGGTGTGAGGGGGGAGCGGGAGGAAAACGCGCACGCGCAGACGCAGACACACACACCCCCCACCCCCCTCCGCGGGCGGCGCACGCGCAGTGGGGCGCGGCGCGGGGCCGCCCCGGGTTTGTGTACAGCGGGCGGTGGGCGCGCGCCTGCGCGCTGGGCCGTCGCCCGTGGGCGCGTGCGCGGCCGGGCGGGCTGAGGCGGCTGTGCCGCTGGTCCCCTCTGGGGGAGCGGTGCGAGGAGGCTGCTCTTGAGGGGTTTCATTTTCTCTTGGCGTCGGGGATCGGTATCGGTGGGGAATAGAAACCGGGTAAGATTGTAGAGGGGAAGGGAAGGGAGGATGAGCCGCAGGATGGCAGCGAGCCAGCTCCCTGTGCTGAGGCAGGGCAGGCGGCCGCCGCTCCAGGTGAAGAACAGCCAGTCAGAAACCCACCACCAAAAAAAAATGGGCTCGTTTGACTACAAACACCCCAGTGCCCAGCAGTGCAGGCCAGTTGCCAGCAGAATCCTCCCTCCATTAAAAGCCGTAAATGTGATTCTAAAACCCATCACAGTGAGAAAGCCTCTTTATAACCAATTCGGCTAACCTGCTATTATGGCTCAAAACCTACCCCAGACCATGTGTAAGCAAGTGCAGCTCTTAAAATTAATCAAGCCTACGTCTGATGTGGGTGTGAAACCATCCTCGGCCTGTGCTCTAGTCCTTGGGCCAGTGAGGCAGCCTCTTCATCTCCAAAGGCTGACTCATTAGCGCTCGTAAACGGCCTTGGGCCCTTCTGTAGTCACACCAAACAAAAGATCGGCCATGTCAGCGGTTTGCAGAAGGCAGGTGCATTTGCGAGACTGGTGTTTTTTGTCCAAATTCTGGCTGCAGAGGGCACGGTTCTCTTCGCAGAGTCCTGACTTTGCTGGGCTGTTGCCTTCAGCTGAGTTACAGGGTCAGCGCAGTGACCATTCTTTGGTGTTTCTGTGGTAAACCTCTCTGGTGCCTTGCTCCTTCTGCTTTCAGGATCTGCTCTCCTGCCCCTTTTATCTCAGAAAAATAACTCCCAGGAGGAGTACAATAACAATAATTATCCTATTAAGTTATGGAGGTATATTCTGTAATTAAACATGTGCAAATGGCTGGCTGTATTTATACCAGGACTGTGCCTGCTTATTAGTAATAATCTGAGATTTGCTGAAAGTGTGACTTAGTTTTCATGGCTTGGATTGTGATTGTGCTTTGCAGTCATACAAGAAAGCAGTATGTCTGTAGTTTTTGTTGAAGTGTATAGGAGCTGTGGGGTCTTGGCATGGAACAGGGCGAGAATTTGAATTTGGAAGGTGGACCCAAACAGCAAAGTATTCTACTAAGGATACCGAATCCCTTGAAGTCAGAGAGTATTTGTGTTCTGGGATTTTATTTTTTTTTCTATTGTAGCCATAGAATCAAACTATTCGATATGGATATTAGTCCTGATTCAGATTATAATTCTATACCTCGCTCAAGGGCTGGCAAGGATGGCATTCAGATCCTTGACGTTATTGATGAGCAGGCACAAGAAAGCTGGCAAAACCTGCCCTAAATGAACAGTCCCACAGCTCATGCTTATCGATATGGTGCTTTAGACCTTCCTGAGCATTCCCTTTGAGAACAGGTGTTTCTCTGTGTTGTCCTCCTCCAGGTGGAACTATGTAGTCCTCTGACATTGGATCTGCCTGCAGCAGTCAACCTGTTTGCTGCCCGTGTATCTGTTTTAACTCTGGAAAGCCAGGCCGTGTTGTGCATTTTTTTATCCCTATTACAGGAGCCAGTGGTAATGGATAATTAAAGTAGCTCAGACCTGTCTCCTTCGAAATAAGAGTATTATTTATTCCCCGAAAGATGTACAATAATCAGGGCAAAATATGTATTTATTTTCCTATCAAGCTTTTGTAGTGATTCTTCAGTGAAGCCATCTCTGAGTTGGGAGGGACATCTAGCCTGCTGTAATTCATGGGTGTCTGACTGTTTTCTTGCATGCTTTTCACTACCCATCAGGAGCCCTCAATTACTTGTGACAAGTTATCCGATCTCTTTCTTTAATAAGGCTGGAGGGTTTTTATTCTTTTTATCATTTACTATCCCATTGATTCTGACCTCAGATGTGGGAGGGTCAAGCCGTAACAGCTTGGTTAGCCCTCCCTGATAATTAGTCTTCCTAGAAGAACGCTGGAGATCTTTTGACTGCATTTTTTTTGCGCTATTCTCTTTCCTTTTGATTTCTTCCCAGTGATCTCTTTGAATTTCTGGCAGAATAGCACCAAGCAGATCAACTTGTCTACATATAATATTTGTAAATAATTATGTGTATACTTTCCTCATTCTTCATACACTGCTAAGGGAAGCGGTCTGATGCTAGAAACTAGCGTAACTGGTTCCAAGACAGCTCTCCACCATGTATGGAGATGCATATAGAGGGATGAAATTTGCACTTCAGAGTTTCCCTTCATGCTTTACAGTCTTGCATGAAGGCTGCCTGGTTCCTGGCCTGATACAGGGCTCAGAGAAGTAGGAAAATGTCAGCTCCATCTCAGGTAGCGCAAATGTATGTGATCATAGAATCATAGAATTGCCTAGGTTGGAAGGGACCTTTCAGACCATCTAGTCCAACCATCAACCTAACTCTGACAAAAACCATCACTAAACCGTATCTCTAGGCACTGCGTCTACCCGTCTATTATTTTCATATTTCTACTATATTAGCTCTAGTTTTAATACATTAGCTTGCAACCACTACTTCTTGTTGTATTTCTTTCTGAATTATCTTCTAGTAGAAATTTTTTTTCCATATGTTGGCATTGTACCATAACCAGATCATAGAATCATAGAATGTGTTGGGTTGGAAGGGATGTTTAAAGGTCATCTAGTCCAACCCCCCCTGCAGTAAGCAGGGACTTCTTCAACTTGATCAGGTTGCTCAGAGCCTCATCAAGCCTGGCCTTGAATGTCTCCAGGGATGGGGCCTCCACCACCTCTCTGGGCAACCTGTTCCAGTGTCTCACCATCCTCATTGTAAAGAACTTCTTCCTAATGTCCAACCTAAACCTGCCCTGCTCTAGTTTAAAACCATTGCCCCTCGTCCTGTTGCTACATGCCCTTGCAAACAGCCCCTCCCCAGCTTTCCTGTAGGCCCCCTTCAGGTACTGGAAGGCCGCTATAACGTCTCCCTGGAGCCCTCTCTTCTTCTCCAGGCTGAACATCCCCAGCTCCCTCAGCCTGTCTTCACAGCAGAGGTGCTCCAGCCCTCGGATCATCTTTGTGGCCCTCCTCTGGACCGGCTCCAACAGGTCCATGTCCTTCTTGTGCTGAGGNACGAGAGCAGAGTAGAGGGGGAGAATCACCTCTCTGGATCTGCTGGCCACGGTTCTTTTGGTGCAGCCCAGGATACAATTGGCCTTCTGGGCTGCAAGCGCACATTGTTGGCTCATGTCCAGCTTCTTATCCATGAGTACCCCCAAGTCCTTTTCCGCAGGACTACTCTCTATCACATCATCCCCCACCCTGTATTGATAGTGCGGATTGTCCTGACCCAAGTGTAGGATCTTGCACTTGGCCTTGTTGAACTTCATAAGGTTTGCTCGGGCCCACCTCTCTAGCTCGTCCAGCTCGTCTAGCTCTGGCACATCGACCGCACCACTCAGCTTAGTGTCGTCAGCAAACTTGCTGAGGGTGCACTTGATCCCGCTGTCTATGTCATTGATGAAGATGTCAGTGTTCCTGAGGTTTTGATTACTTCAGAGATGTGACAAAAAAGGGAAAACATCTTAACAACGATAGCTCCTGTAACAATATTTTCAGCATCAAAATTCCCTGACCACTGTGTTATGGACTCGGCTATATCCCTGGCTATGAAAAGAGGTTATTGGGACTGAGTAACTGTGATCACCTTTCTCAAAAGATGGGAAATTATCTACAGTCCTTCCCTTAGGGCTGGGATTTATAATGAAAGGGCCATTGCGCTTCATGTGTCCTCCGGGGACACTAGGCAGTTGCATAGTGCAGTGCCCCTAGGCAGCCACTGACAGCGAATAAAGGCTAGGACCTCCGTCCAGTTTGTTCTTGCTGAACTAGCTGCAGTGCAACCTTAGCAACACAGATGAGTGTGTCAGTAATGATAATGAGTCAGTAACAACGTGGAGTAAACAACAAAGCGCTCCCTCCGTCTTATTCTGTGTCTCAAAGACACCTGGGAGCCTTTGGTAAATTCACTGCCTTAGCTTCCACAGCTTTAACATGGGGATAATGGTGTTTGCTATAGAAGACTGCAGAAACAGCAAGGGCTGATATGCCAAGGGAGCTAAGGGTTTGCATTTTCCCTGCCAGCACTGCCTAGGTTAGCATGAGCTGTGGAATTCACGATGGCAAAGTGGGTACATAACCGCATGGCTCTCTTCCTCTCTCTCCCTTCACCAGTGCCATCACAAGTAAAACCAGGCCTTGAAATGTATAGGTTCTGTTCAGGTGGTTTAAGTACACAAAAGTCTCAGGAGGATGCAAATCTCCAGATGTCAAAGTCCTTAATTCATTGGTACTTTCAAAGATTTTCTCAGTTATGCCAACTATGCACAATGTCCAGCGGAAGCTGAGAAGCTCAGCCACTTCAGAGAGGTTGACAGCAATCTGCAGGTTTCCTGTTGCAACTACTAATCCTTCTGTCCCATTTCCAGATTGGGAGCTTGACCCATGTGTTGATGTGGCAGTGAGTCAGGAGTTATGATTCACAGTGAAACAAGCATGATTGCTAAGCTCACCCGTCCCTCCTGTGACACACATAAACTCGCTCATTCTTTTTTTTCTTCTTCATGCAGTCATTTGCAAAGTTTGTAAAAGTGACTATCAGCATGTGTGTCAGATTCAGGGAGGTTCCTTTTCTCTGTGACATCCTTAAACACAGTCAGCACACCCATATGTTTTCACATTCAGCAAATAATAGGAAGGAGTGAAAGTGCTGCAGCAGTCCCAGAACTCTGGGCAGGATTTCTCTGGAGACCATACTGCAATGTAAATGATCCTGCTGTGACTGGCCACTCCTTTTCAAAGAATCCAGCCCGTTTTTATGAAGCAACTACATAATCATGTTTCTCTCCCCGCCTCCAACAGCAGCCAGAGCTGGTCACTCCCATCGGTTGATCCCCTCAGTGCCTGCTCGGTTTCCGTGAACAGTAAGGGGGATTCAAGACTATAAGCACATTAGCTCTGGGCAATTAAAATGCACTGCTTATAGTCAACGCAGTTTAAAAAGTGGATTACACGCAGCGTTTGGGGTTGTAACAGACAGGAGCCAAGCTATTTGGGGAAGAACAACAAGAAAAACAGTGTTTCAGCCACTCAAGAAGCTATGGTTGTGTATGAGAGTGATAGACTAGTATTTTTCAGAGAAAACCAACATATAGTTTGAAGATCATTAACTGAGTCTTGCATAATGACATGAGTAGATTCCTGATCTCGTGCTAGAATACTTTGCTCATTGAAGATAATATGAAAAACTTAGTTGCATGCTTTGAAATGTTATTTTGTTAGATACGAGGTGTAACACTTAAGAGACACCACATCTTACTTCTCTCCTGGAAAATAGTTAGCCACCCTCCTACTTACATTGAATTTTGTTCAGATAAATTGATTAATCACTTAATCCCAACTAATGCAAGCAGTAGTCTTAAAAATGACAGCTTATCTTTCTGCATCGTGTCACGAACATTTAAACCAAGGACAGCTTTTAAGATGGATGACCTAAATATTCTTTTTTAAATGTCTCTAAAGCAACCATTGAGATATGTAAATAATAATGATACAGAAGTAGATTCCTGTTTAGGATTGTCAGAGTCCTTACAAAACATTAATGACATTTTAAATAAGAAGAAAACAGCTTTGATATTTGAAGTGCATCTACCATCTACTGCACATCAACAATGAAAGGGGTGAGACAACGGTTTTCAAAGGGCTCAGTAAGAACAACGAAGTTTGGATGTTAAGAGTTTTCCCACAGTTGCACTTCATGTGCACTTCATGAACATTCTGAACAGTGGGTGCTGTGAATTGGGTTTTTTTCATGGCAAGTATACTGTATCCAGTGCAGCACAATATATAATATATTTACTGCTGAGATTGGAAGATAGAAAAAAAAAATCACAGAGTATTTGACAGACCACATTGATAGGAAGTGTTTCATCTGGATCTTAATGAAATAAAAAGTAGTAAAAGATTTCCAAAGCTTACTATTTCCATGTTGGTTCCTCAGTTTTTCCAAGGCCATGTTAGGATTTGCTTTGGACTTCCTATGTTGGTGGGAGAGGTAAAGTTGCTTTTTGTGAATATAGTAAACTTGCTAAAGGAGACACAGTAGGCATGCATCTGTGTGCAGTACCTTTCTGCGTTAGCAAAATCTGTATTTCTGACAATGAAAGCAAGTCAGGTTCCTTCTCAGAAAGCATCTGTTCTGAGAGAACTCTTCCCATTTTCAATAAGGGTATATTTTAAATTATCATTTCAAGGGAAGAAAATCAGGAATGGAGTGATGTTGCATTTAATAAAGAACATACTCTTTTCTCCTTCTCCAGTTGCTTTCAGCACTTACGGTTAATGGTAAGGTGGGGAAGGAAGGGATAACCCCTTTCCTGCTGTGCGACCATCTTATCCGTAATCCCCTCTGAAGGGATAACATACCTCATCTAGCCTTAGGTCGCGTGTGCCTGCAGGATTAGCTGTTAGAACGGGACGGAGTGGATTAAGTAACCACTGTCATCAGTATCTCGCCTTTGCACAACACTGTGTGAAGCAATCCTGATAAATCAGAGGATCTGGTGGGCGAAGGACGGAGACACAATATCAAGGCAGGGATTGCCAAGTAAGCCAAACAACAATCTGTATTCAAACTGTCACAATTGTTGGAAGAAACACATGCAGAAATGTAAATTCAAATGGGGGCAAAGGCCTACTATGGCAACCAGTTTTATCAGGTCAGAGCAAAGTCCATCTGTCACCAGCGATGGTGAGTACCTTTGCCTAGGCAACAGCCTATGAACAGGACAAGCATGTCATGATACTTGCCCAGAATGTTACTGCAGACTTCAGCAGTTTGTGACCCAGGGCTTTTTGAGCCCATGGTGATGGTGTCTTCATATATAATAGCTGTATTTCTCTTAAATGATAGCAGTATTTCTCTTATTATAGAATCATAGACTAGTTTGGGTTGGAAGGAACCTTTAAAGGTCATCTAGTCCAACTCCCCTGCAGTGAGCAGGGAGATCTTCAACTAGATCAGGTTGCTTAGAGCCCCATCCAACCTGACCCTGAATGTTTCCAGGGATGGCACATCTGCAACCTCTCTGGGCAACCCGGGCCAGTGTTTCACCAACCTCATTGTAAAAAATTTCATCCTTAAATCTAGTCTAAATCTTCCCTCTTTTCGTTTAAAACCATTACCCCTTGTCCTATTGCTACAGGCTGTACTGAAAAGTCTGTCCCCAGACTTTTCTTCATATAAGAGAATTTCTCATCCATGTATTTTGAATGCAAAATAACATATAGAACCTCCTGTGGCAGAGTTGCACAGGCTAACTACATATTAATCCTTATTTTTGTTTTATACTTTCCACCTGCTGCCTTCATTCAGTTTCCCTTCTCAGATTAGGTGCGACTGTGAGCAACTGTCTATTTCCTTACTCTACGCCACACATGATTTTGTAGATCTCCATCATATCCTCCCATCGATTTGTTTGTTTCAGCCAGAGGAATCGTGATCTATTTAATCATTCCTCATATGGAAATAATTACAATTTTAATTATCCTATTTTCACTTTGCTATACAGTTGCTTTCCTGCTGTATCCTTTTTCAGATGAGAAGACTAGAACTAGACAAAGTACACAAAAAATGAGTGCCCCTAGGGCTGAGAATGGGGTGTTTTCTGTTTTATTCTATGAGTGTTTTCTAATATTTTCTAACAGTCTATTTGTTTTACTGGTCACCATTTAGCCCTAAGCTGATGTTTCATGGACCTTTGTATTATAATTTTTTCTGCTTCCTTCCTTTGGCTATTTATTCCTGTCCTTTTACTTCTACATTTTAACCAGTATTTATCTGTTTGAAATTCATTCATTCTGGAGTGGTAACAGCCAGCTCAGAGCTCTTCATTACAAATGTACTTTTAGGATATTTTTTAAACAGAATCACGGAATGGAAGGACAGAATTTCTTGCATTTTAATTTGTGCCCATTGCCACTTGTCCTGTCACTGGGCATGGCTGAGAAGAGTCTGGTTCCATCTTCTTTACCCACTCCCATCAGGTGTTGATACACATTGATAAGATCTACCCTGACCTTTCTCTTCTCCGGGCTAAACAATCTCAGCTCTCTCAGTTTCTTTTCATGTGACAGTTTCTCCCAGGATTAATTACTCTTCACTTAAATATGCTGAATTTTGTTTGGCCATTTTATCTCCCTGTGTCTCAGTAGTACAAGATCCTTGCAGCTCTTCTTCAGTTCTCATCTTCACTCTCCTGAACAATTCTGCAGCAGCAGAATCAAACTCTGTCACCTTCTGTTATCCTCCTCATTCAGAAAGGTACGTGGTACATCACAGGCCTCAGCACACATCTTCCTTCTCAGATGCCACTTATGAATCCCCACTCCCTTTACATCCCATCCTTTGCTTTTGATCTTCTAACCAGTTACTTGTCCATGTGAAGATCTTTTCCCATGGCAGCTTAGTTTCTTTATGAACTTTGATGAAGGCTCTTGTTGAACACCTATGGAATGCAAAATAGAATGCATCAACTGGATGTGGCATTGGCTTCTCAAAGAACTCTGATACGTTTGTGCAGAATTAATTAACTTTACAGAAGCCATTATTGTAGCAGGAATGCAGCAAAGGGACGCAGTGGAAATGAGACTCCAACTTTCTGAAGAATCATAGAAACAATGACGTTGGAAGGGACCTTTGGAGATCATCTAGTCTAAACCCCCTGGTCAAGCAGGGTCAGCTAGAACAGGTTGCCCATGACCATGTCCAGGATGCTTTTGAATATCTCCAACGATGGAGACTCCACAACCTCTCTGGGCAACATATTCCAGTGTTTGACCATCCTAACAGTAAAAAAAGTGTTTCCCTGTGTTCAAATGGAATTTAATGTGTTTTAGTTTGTGCCCATTGCCTCTTGTCCTGTCACTAGGCACCATGGAGAAGAGCCTGACTCCTTCTTCTCCACTCCTCCTCAAATATTTACACACATTGATAAGATCCCCCTGAGCATTCTCTTCTCCAGGCTAAACAGTCCCAGGTCTCCTGATTTCTCATGATATGAAAGATGCTCCAGTCCCTTTCATCATGGCGCTTCAGTGAACTGGCTTCATTAAGTCGGTGTTCTGATGGACTGGACCCAACACTCCAGTGTGGCCTCTACCTGAGTAGAGGAGAAGGATCACCTCCCTCAACCTGCTGGCAGTGTTTTTCCTAATACAGACCAGGAAGGTGTTGGGCTTCTTTGCCATGAGGGATGCCTTTTTAATTCTAAAATCTCCTGTATCTTACTGTCTATCCATGTTGGCCTTTTGGATTTTTCAAAAGCTGCTACTGACAAGTGGTTTACAGTTACACAGAGCTTCAAGTATAGTATATTTAAATAGTCTGCATTTTGCCTACACTCTACCCTTTAGTTTACCCTTTTGTCTTCTTTTAAGTGCTCTCCATCTTTTTATTTTTTTTTTTTTAGGTAATGGACTTTCCTCCTTTTGTCATTTCTGCAAGGTTGTTGAATACAATTGTTACATAGGCTTTTTCGTAGTTACATTTTGAACCAGACTGTTCCTGTAATTCAGCACAATATAAGAGTTTTTCTCCCTCTTGTGCTGAGCTACCCATTTAGTGAAGTTATTTTTGAAATCCAAACCTTCATTGCTAGCACCATGTCTAGACATGATATTTTATGTAACTTACCTTGGAAGTAACCAAAGTTTTCATTATTACTTGAGTTTCCCACCCTCTCAGCCTCTCTGAGAGACTCACCATGGCTGAGAGGCTCATCACGTCATTGTCCCTGTGATTGCCTTGGTCAGGGAGCCCACTGCACACTCCCAATCCTACAGTGTTGTCATTTGCATGTTAAGTAATCAGTTTCCAATCAGGAAAAGCCTTAATACGAATAGTCATAATAACCATGTGGCTCAAAGGTTGCCCCAACACGCAAGCCAGCTGATAAGATAGGAACATAAAAATGTATGAGAGAAGCCATGTAGCAGTTCCTTTGTGGTAGTGTGAATGTGGCAAAGGGAAGCAGTGGAAATGGGCATTGGCACAGGATGGGCCATCTCTCTCTGGCAATACCTCCAGCAGATGTTCTTCTTCTGTTTGGACACCTTCAAAGTTTGGACATCACTGTGAATGCATGGACATTAAAAAGAAATACAGTGCAAAGAATATGACGTCCTCCTCTCCTTCAAGTGCACAGCTTATTTTATCCACCAACACACTCGGCAAAGGACCCTTGTTTCTGTGTCCAACAGAGGACTTATGCCAAGGTTAGTGTAACTGTGCCGTCTTTATTCAACTTTCTCTTAAGCACGTTCCTCACTAGGTGGCCATGGCAGCATAATAACAAACATTGTGCATCATTAGATCTTCCCTTATAAAAACTGCAGCACATCAGAGTTTTGGAATGATTTGCATTAGTGTGGTTGAGTAACTCTTTTGCACTTTCATCACATTTTTCTTGCACTGAGAATATGATATTATTATGAAACTTTCTATTGTGGCATGCTGATAATCTCTTGCAACTCGCTTTTAGGAAGAGGTGTAGGGTGTAGGTAGTCAGTATTTCTTGCTATCAAGTCTATCCTAAAATATTATAAAGATTCTATAATGTATTTGTATAATCCCTTTCTCCTGAGCGTTATCTGTAAACTTTGTAGGAGGCTCTTTAACAGCTACTTAACTTCAGTTTAACAACTGAAGTCCAGCTCCTTGAGGTAAAAGCCAGAAACTGTGTAACACTTCAACCTTGACGACCAATTTCAAAGAGAAAGCAAGGCAAAATACAGTCTCCATTTGAAACTGAAGCCAAAATGTAGATGGACACAATCAAAATGTAATGATGCTAATAGTACCCTTCTACTGTTGCAAAAATTGCAACAGGAATCGACAGCTCATGTTCATAATCTTTTTCCTTACTTCTCATTTGATACGAAACAGTGCCAGTAAATGAGCAAGCCTCCTTAATACTAAACTGAGGTACTGATTTCCTATTATTTCTATATTTCCACTGCACAAATGCCTGGAGACCTTCATTAGAACAGGGTCCAACTGTATTCATTTCTGCAAAATCACAGGGCTTCTGAAATTGTTGAAAGAGAAAACTAGCCCTGCTTATGCAGGCGAGAATTTTCCTATAACATATTGAGTTTTTCTTGGTGGTACCTGTCTCCAAATAGTGATCAGACTTTATGTCCTGGATGGCAACATTAAGTACAATCTGCTGTCATCTCCTCATGACAACATGTAAGCCAAAACACTTGCAAACAAACCAAAATATTTTCTTCTGGATCAGGAGTTTGAATTAGATGACTGAATTTTCCTGGCATGAGAGGATTATTCCTTGTCTTTCACCTAATCCTCCTCTGTTATACAATATATACAGTTACACATAGTTTTTTGTTTCCCATGGGTTTGAAAAGATTACTTTTCCACTGGGTTTCCTGCATCACTGTAATACTTCCCCTTGATTCTCTGGTTTCGTCTGCTCAACTCTGTGTTTATAGTGCGTCCGGTAACTTGAATGAAGTTACAGTTTTTAGATCTGTCATTTAGTCTTTGGATATACTACTGGAATCCCCAGGGTCTTGTATTCAACCTGTAAGATCTTTGGTTCCATCATCCACCATCCATTGTGTCAAAGTAGTTTTTCCCACAAGCGTTTCAATTACGAATTGATATTTAGTATTTGCTAAGAACTTTAAAGCCTTTGGTTTCCATTTGTCACTTGAGCTTTCCACATCGGGTCCTAGAAGCACACTGAGCTTTGGAAACACTTTTGCAGATCTTCTCGGATATATTTGATCCTTTGATCTTATGTATCATTTGCATTCACAGTTGTTTTAACAAGATAATACAGGTTTAAATCATCTCCATTACAATTTGAGCTGATGAGGCACACAGTATGTTCACCCCTGTAAGTGGCAGGAGGTGTTGAAGTCCTGCAATATGAGTAATTTCCTGTTTTCTGGGACCTTTTAATAATCTGTGCACCTTCCTCAAACAAAATATTTTTTCAAGGTGCAATACCTATGTCTCTCTCTTGACTATTATTTGACAATGCATTAATACCTATTGCTATTGCATTTCAGCAAATGTGTTATTTGGCTTTTCCATGCACAGTCAGGGGTTCTTGGCTTCTGTTGGGCTTTTAAGTTTGTCTGGCTGTTATTTTTTGCCGTAATTCAGGTCCTTAGTGTTATTCAACTATTAATAGACAACACAGTGGTGCATTTTCATCTTTGTTACTGAATATAAAGAGTTACAATCACTTCAGATTTTGGCGTTTTTTCAGCCCCTGTTAAGATCAGTGAAATTAATCTCTTCTTGACTGAAATGTCAGCACAGCAAAGTTCATGTAAAGTTTTTACTTGCAGATCATTTCTGAGGTTTACAGTCCGTTTCAATACATTTACATGCAACTGTAGTTCGTGAAATTAGAGAAATTCTTCACATGGTATTAAGAAATTATTAGATTTTTTCCCTAGGGAAAAAATTGCTTGATGTTAAATTGTCTTCCAGGAACCTAGCAACTTTTTCTTGAACTATTTCATTGGGCGCTTTTCTTATTTTGAAGCTGTATATGTTGTATCTAAGCACGCACACTGAGCATGAGAGGATGTAAACTGTTAGCAGTCCAGTACTAGACCTCTTGTTTTCATTCACTACCCACTTATACAGGGTTTGGTCCTGCTCCTGGGGAACTACTAATAAATCTCAGAGTGATTTCTGTATAAGCAGAACTAAGTCATAATGGTTTCTTCTCATATATCATGCACCCTGTTTCCTTCACACTCTGCAGTGATTCCTTGCACGTAATTCCTGGTGTTTTACAGTCTTCTGTTGGTTTTGACTCTTTTCTTTCCTTTTTTTCCAATTTTGTCTCAACTGTGGTTTCTTGGTGTTTTAAGGTTGTCAAAAAAGCAGTTGCAAGCATAGATTTTCAGTTATTTTTTGTTCTTTTCTTCTGATTCAGTGTGTTGTGTCAAATGGAGAATATGCAATGCTATACACAGGGAAGTATTTTTACGTAATGTTTTGCTATTGAGGATGTGCCCATGGACTTGTATAGGCAGAAATGGCCTGCAGTTTCTCTTTATTTTCAAAAATAGTTGGGGACTAATTTATTAATGATAACCAACAGTTACCAGCTCAAGCTATTTGAGATACTCCGGTATTTCCTTGTACTTCTCTAGGAAATATGATGTAATTTATCAGAAAATGTTGGCTTCTTAGTACAAAGGAACATGAATGCAGGAAAGAATTAGAGACGTTCTCAGGGAAGTCTTGGCAGAGCTCACCTAGCTGGAGGGATCTTGGAAATGGTGAGAGCTGTGGCCTGAAGTCAGGATACAAGGGTGATAGTGGAGAAAAATTTGGAGAGAGGAGATAATACCGAGAAGGCTGATCGGGAAACCAGAGGAGGCTTTTCAGCCAAATAAAAGGGTCTGAACAGATCAGAAACTCCCCCTACCTTGAAATCTAAGCAACAATCTAAGTTCTACCCAAATAAGGAAGCACAGGTTCTATAATGGTACGTTTTCTTAAGTACACGTGCAAGTCAACAGCTCTTAAAATTGCTTAGAGACTCTTATTATTTTACCCTTTCTGTTTAGAATAAATAATCTCTCCCTGAGCATGGCTACAGGATGTTTCATGAGATATGACTTCCCATACAAACAATAGCTGTACCACTCTGGTTGAATACACACAGGGAAGGCCCTGTTACATAGCAGCTTGATCACACCATGGGGATTTGGTGGCCAGGGTTCACTTTTGAGGCAGTTGGCTGGATGACCTGTAAAAATGAGACATTATGTATTTATGTTATTATTACCCTCCTTTCTTCATCTGTAAATTTGGAACAAGAAAATAAACTCCTTTACAGAGCATTTCTAGTGATGGAAAGCATCATGAAAGAGCTAGACGTTGCTGTAAGAGCCATACTGTGAGGCAGAAATAGTGTGAAACTTTAGCTCTGTATGCTGGATTGTGTCTTACAAACACTACAAAAGCAAAGAAAGTTGATATTAGAAAACTTCCTTTTGACCTTTAGACTCCATGAGCTTTCTGCTCACAGGGTACATTGGCAGGTGGCTACTATCTGACATGTGAAAGGCACTTCCCGTATTACAGACAGAAGTAATACTCGCTACTTCTTCATAGTTTCCTTTTAGTCTAAAGTTGCATTGTCTGCTAAGATCATATTCTAGTCAAACTCAATCAGATCCTACCTCTTCCTCAATACAGTCTGACGGCATGGCCCTGCTGCGTTGCCTGTGACATCTGAGGAACAGCAAAAGGAGACTGTACATCATCTCAATGCTTTGGGAGCAGGCAGTGCAGGGGCACACTCTGCCAGATGTTATTATTACTAGGGAGAACAGGGCAGCCCAGATCTGCCAGCCATTCCCTCACTAACTCCATGGAGTTGCAATAGATTAGCTGCACAAGCTAATGTAGCCCTGAGACTGTACTAGCAACATAGAAAAGGTTCATTTTTTCCCCACAGCTCCCATGGAAAGGCCTTTCCACCAGTATGAGTAATCAGGCTTAATGCAGGTTCCAGGATTTACCCTTTCAAGAAACAGAATTAGAGGAGTTTTTCTTCCTTTCATAAAAATGTGCTAAATTAAGGTGTGGCTGTTAGTAAAAATATCCTATCAATTCAAGTAGTATAAACAAAATGAGCCTCATCCTGCTGTGTAATTCACATATTCGTATGTATCACGAAAGGAGCAGGTAAGCTCTGCCTAGGTGTTACAGGGAACTGCAGGCTTTACAGGGTTATAGACTCTTAAGCAAAAACTAAAGCATGGTTTAATTATTAACTTGTACACAAGATTGAATAGATCCAGGGCAAAAGGTGAGATTATAACCATCTATATTTTAGGAAGCATGTCATGTTATTAATGAAGGCCCTTCAAAATGAAGGCCTCCTTCCTAATCCATTATTCCTCAGCAGCGCTTTTTCAGGAGAAAAATATACTTGCCAATATAACCAGTGAAATGCACCGTTCAAGTGCTATGACATGAAGAAAAGAGTTTGTGCAGCTCCTAAAATCTTGTTTTGACTAAAGCTAAGGGGGAGCTTTATTAGCTGCCCAATCAATCTGAATATATCCTCCATAGCACAAGCACTCAGGGAGCCCTCCACAGGCTCCAGGAGCCTCTCCGAGACCATACTGCTGCCAAAAGCAGGGACTTTATCTTTATTCCCACTCTCAGATACATACTCCCACTGCCGCCTGATCATGTGCAGTGGGAAACCTCCAATTCCTGATTGAAAACAAACCTTCTAGAAAGAAGTTTTCTGGCAGATCAGCAGGTCAGTCTCACTCCCCCAAGGCTGCACTACATGGGCAGAGCTGGAGCAGGTGGAGCGGCAGGAGCACAAAACCAAAGGGGGCGAGGGGGTCCCCCGCTCTCTCAGTGTCAGCACAGCCTTAGGTCTGTTTGAGGCATTCCTGCTGTCCTCACTCAGTATGAATTTAGGCCATGGCAGGTTATGCAGGCAACAGGAAATTGGTAAGTTTTATCTCAGTAGGAAAATACCTTTATTTCCACAGCAGTCTACTATTAAGTAGCTTGCACTTCTCCATCTTAATTATGTAAATGAAGCAGAAAAAAGGACTTCTTATCTTTACCAGTATTCTTCCATTTTTAGTTTAGCTTTATTTATGGGAAAATTTGTGCAAATATTTATACAAGCAATCACTTACCACCAAGATGTATCTTGATTCATAAATAGAATCTGTAAGTCAGAATCTCAGTCTTGTGACAGAGTGTGACATCTGCTTGGAGTACTGCTATTTTAGATTCTGCAGACAAGTGATAAAAACAACCTCTTTTAATAGGAGAGATTAATTCAACCACGCAAAGGTAATTTCAGCCTTGAAATTCCACCCACCAAAACTATGGAAACAGGATACAAAATTGCAAACATTACATCATCAAAATTATATTGCCTAATAATACCCTTGTGTACACGAAACAGGAACCAGCCGCTTTGGGCAGAGGATGATGTCTTCTCTAGACATCACATACACTACCGGGCTCATTACAGTGTCCTGGGAATTTATAGCAAGCAGATCGTATATCCACAGGTGATATAATCTTCCTTTGTTTCTAAATTACTTTGGGGGTATATACAACTCCAAGATTGTTGTTTAGTTTAACTTTTCTTGAGTGGTGATGTGGAGACTGATACAATCCAAGTTTGTTTAAGGAAAGAAAGAAAAGTTTTTACAAAAATTGTTCAAAGTGATAAAATCTGACGACTTGCTAAGAACACAGATACTTCTCACCACTGTGTACTAGATCCTTAACTATTGTTTTACTAATATATGTCAGAAGAAGAACCTCACATTGACTATATAAATATTTCATGTTTAGCAGGCATCCAGAAATCAAAAACTCTGAACTAATAAGCCTCCATAAAGGATTCCAGATTACTTTCTGCTACAGCAGACTCAAAAACTATTTTAAGTATAGACTTTGCTTGAACTTTTTGAACTCTTGAGGGGTTAAATGAGGAATGAATAACAAGTAAAGTAAAAATTGTCATCTTCCAGTAGTGTGATGTTTTATTTAGTGTTCCTGCAGCTTTTGGACTTTGCACTTTCCTTCCAAAGCTGGTTCAACATGCATATCAATCATGCCACACAATACATCTTTGATCAGCCCGGGTATATTATAATTGTGTGTGGCTGAATAATGACAGAAAAGCACATTTACTGAGATGAGACATAGGTCTGTATATAAATTCCATAATGATTCTTCTAAGTAAGAAATCAAGGGCTGGATGAACCTCTTTCCGCAGTTCCTCTAATTTCATTGTAGAATAAATACAATACAAAATATTTGTGTAAAAATATATGGGCTTTTCCTCCTAATTCTGTGAAGTCTATGCTACTTCCTTTTTTCAAAATATTATAATGTGGCTTTTTCTACCCTCTTTTAGAAGCCTGAGTGCCTAGTCCTAGCTCAGTAAACCTTTCACTGTATAAACAGTATCATCCTTACTTTTTTTTTTCTCTGCCCTTCACCTTTGCGCATCTGAAATCCGGCTGCTTGCCACATCACCTTCCATCACAGCAAGTGCTATGCGTTGGTGAAGAAACCTGACCATGTTACTGTGTGTGTACTCGGCGTTCAGTCTAGTGAGAAACAGAACATGATAGGTTCATAAATCGTTTCCTATGATCTAAACTGATCTGTCTCAAGTCTGCTCTTTGCGATTGTTTTATAATTGCTGTCTGGAAGCTTTTTTCCTGTTTGCTTCCTCCTCAGCCCTGGCACAAGCCCATGAGCCCCATCTCCTGACAAGTGTCCTCCCAGCAGAAAAACATTGGAGAGTCTTTCACCTTTTGCTCTCAACTTCATGCTGAGCACAGAAGGTTGGAGGAGGCTGCTGAGGGGAATAGGAGCACTTTCTTCTCCCTGATTGTGTCCTGTCCCTGCAGTGCTCCCACTGGTTGGCATCCGGGAAAAATCAATGGCTCTGCTGTGCATCATGACACACTGGTGCAAATAATGAGATGCAGCTATGCAAGTCTAATCCTGTGTAATTTAGCCCATCTTTTGTCACTTTTGTCTGCAAATCAAGCTAGACTCGCAGACTCTGCATGCTCATAGTGTAAGTATAGATAACCTCTGAACCACCTGCCAGGACCTGTGCCTGGTTTCACACAGTCAGAAGCCTAGAGTCATTTTACTGAAGCTAAAGAGTTACTAAACAGCAGCTAAAGAGGCTACTGGGGCAGCCACAGGGCCTGTCTGTGTGGAGGGTACAGTTATCTGCACTGCACTGGGGCTTACCAGACAACCTGAATACCTGAGGCCAGATGGCTCATTGTTCCCTACTGCAATCTCAGCCTGTATTGCCATGGATCAACATTTTTCTCGATATTAAGCATTCAGCCCTATGGGCAAACATTCCAAAAGTTCTTTATGCATGTGCTGGGCCCTCTGCCTTATGGAAATTCATGATGCATTATGAAATTACTAGCAGAAACCATCCAGAATCAACAGGAATGACAGGTGAAACTCTTGATTTCCCTTGTTTTACTGCTCTCTTATGATCTCTCCTTATTTTCATTATTAGCACTGTTATTGATCTCTTACTGGCTAGCATGGGGAAAACACTATTGGAGCTGGCAGTTTCTAGCGATATATTTGACAGTCTGCCAAAAGCTTTGCAACAGAGCAAACCTACCAGGTTTTGGGCTTCTGGTGTTTTTTTCAGTGGTACTAGACTATATCCCATCAATGGTGGTAACAGCAGGAAAACAGTAACAATAATACTAGGAAAGACCACATTCACTAGACACTAGCATGGGAAATCATTTTTAGGTCACTTGCCTTTTCTGCAATCCTGCTTTTGAGGTCCTCAGCTGGTAGCAAAGGGCTCTGCTCCTGACCTGGTAGCAGCAGCGTTGCTGCCTCCAGAACTCCCTGATGACAGCGAAGCCGTGGAGCTCAGCAGCAGTGGGTGCAGAGCTCACCTCTGTAGCACCCACTGGGTGGGCCCCCCTCACTGCTCAGATTAATCTGGTTATGAGCTGAAACTTTGCCAGGTTCTTCTTCCTACAGCAAGGAGCTAACCAACTTGAGGTGTCTGCACTTTCACCCCAGGTTTTCCTTCCTGCTATCCTTCTGGTAACTCAAAAAGTCAAATGCCAAGGCATAAGGCCTTTTGTAGGATTGGAAGTTTGAAGGTCTCTGTTCTCCAGACTCCACAATCTGGCTGGGAAGGAGCTGCTCAACAGCACCTACACTCTGTGCAGGCTGTAAAGCAAGTGCCATGAATGCAGGAGGGTGCTGTCAGAGCATGTTTTCAGGAGAGGCTGTTTGCCTCCTCATGATTCCCAAGACCTAACTCAGAATCTCCAATTTCTTTCCTACATTCACTTGGGCCGCAGAGAAAATCTTTGCCAGGTCAGCTGCGATCAGGATAAGGTTTTTACACTCAGTTCCCTGTCCTTCTCTGTTGAGAAGCAGGACACTAGTTCAACTATTAAGCAAGCTGAAATTACATCTCATTATCACAATCATCAATATATTTTCAGTATTAAGGTAATATTATTGAAGTTGGTGTACTGAAGAGACGAGGAATATATGTGTCATTTTGTGTCATCCAGTGTAAACTGAGAGACATGTGGCTGGATGATTGAAAACTTTTGCCTTCTTAGACCAGTGATGTCTTAAACAGCTCCTTCCCCCCCAACCACTCCTGATCCACCTCCCCAGCTACATTTTGGTGGTAAGAGTTTGTTATGGCTGACAGAAAAAATGGAGGAGAGGTCTGTGGAAAGGAAAAGCCAGACAGCGTTTTCACAACACTGTTTTTAGAGTGACACCTCCCTTACACGCTTTCAACATTGAAAAGGCTAATTGGTGGCCCAAATCTGCCCAAAACAGCAACATCCAGCTGGCACCCAAAAAAAGAGTTTTAGCCATAAACACCAGTCATATATTATAATATCTACCGTAATGTATCATCATCATACCTCTTAGGAGCTTAGAAATAGAAAAGTCCAGGAGCATCATAGAAACACTTTTAGCACAGTAACAGGAAAATTGTTAATAGATGTGTGATCACTGTGTGATACAAGAACAGTACTTACCAGAGGAGGCTTCCCCATCAGGGTCCCGAGGTGAGGGGTTAGTGCTGATTTCTTTTCCTCTGCTGTAGACTTTGTATCAAAGATGTTATGGTATAGAATAAGGTCCTGCTGTTATCAGTCGGTCCAGCGCCTTTGATAGCTTTGATAGCTCACTGATGTCATGTGGCATGAGGGTGACTCTGCGAATTGTCCACCCTGTTCCAATATAAACAGGTGGCTTCAAAGCAGACAGAGGTCTGGTTTTGTCCTTGGCCTTCTCATAGCATGAGACAGCCTTCATGAGATATTCTTCACGTGCCACAGATTTGCGTACCAGGTGTGACATTCCTTAGCTTTTCCTTTCACGACTTCAGTGGTTCTCCACAAAGACATCCTGAATATCCATTTTTTTCCAGAAGGCACAATCTGCCAGGCCTTTGCATCGCTGTCCGTAGATATAAGTGGCATGGCAAACCTTAACAGTGTTTACTGAAAGGTTAATGCGTGCTCTAATATGACCCTAAGAGCACGCCACTGCAAACAGACTGATCCAAACCGTGCACCAGCATTTAAGTAGGGAGCTGTCATCTGCTCAGCCTCACCTCAGTGTTGGGCACAAAGGGTGAACATATGGGGCAGCCCTTGTGCAATACTGGCAGGGCCAAGCGGCAGCTGGAAATGCATCTCCTGGGCCAGGAAAGCTGCCGTGGCCTTAATGTGCTTTGAAAGAGCAACATTAAACACCTACTGCCTTGCCAGCTAGTGGCACCCGTAGCACTGCGGGGTCATTTCAACACAGCAAAACTAAGCTGAGTAAACCCTCTGCCACCCACATAGGAGAGCTGAGAAGGTTGGCTTTTGAGGTATGCCCTGTAGAAGTAGTAAAAAAATGCATCTGTGGAAAGGTATAACAGATTTACTGATGATCAACCTTTTTTGATGTAGTAACAATTTGCATGTGTTTCTATATTGTAGCAGACACGAGTCAAGCCCTAACTCTCACAATTTGTTGCAGACTTTATAGTCAGCTTGTAGAAATAGGCAACTCTGTAGCCTTGATTTTCCTCAGGCAACATATGGAATTACAACAAAGAGAACGTCCCTGATAAAATCTAAGACATGATCAACATCCAACATACTTATCTAAATGTTTGTAGATAGAAATATGTTAATCTGCAGCAGTAAAACATTGCTTTGTATTGCTTAATTTATTTTTTTTTTAATAGGAATAAAAGCAGGATTGATACAAAGAGAAAATTTACGCTCATTTCTTTGGAAATACCATGAAAGTTAAATTTGGCTTTCCTGGGCCAAATTTTTTTTTGGGGCCTTTTCTTTTTTTGGAAAAAAAAAAAAAAAAGACTACGGCATTTTTATCCTTTAAGTAGATCTTGATATTGAACCACAGAAGATCAAGAGATCAAGCCCTTACTGCTTGGCGAATCAATTCTGTACAGACAGATTTTTTTCTCCCATTGAATATAGTTAGTTTGCTTTTCATAGAAACTACTTATATTGCTCCTTGTGGGGTTTGTTTGGGGTTTTTTCAGTATTACAGCTCCCTTACAAACCAACTTCATTTGCCCAGTATCACTGATATTCTGCTAGTTCTGCAGTTGGCCATAGTGTCTTTCAGGAATAACAGGACACTGCACAACTCTATTTTGGATGCAAAAGTATGCATAAAAGGCCTAAACCCAATGAAAACTTATTTATTTATTTATTTGTTTTATTGTCTGGCCATAGCTCCGAAAGCTATCATAAATTTTTGATCTTGCAAGAAACAGCTGGTGCAATAACCTTTAACTAAGTTAGAAGGGCAAAATGTTGATGCAGCCTGACTCTTTAGAAAAGATGAGAAAATTGTCCTGAAATTGTACACAGTGTTAAAGTATTTGTTGTTTTCCAAGTGTGAACCATATGTAACATACAATAAATGTTCTTGCACTCTCTGATGGAATCTGAATTTTGCCTGTAACAATTGAACAGACGTCTTCCAGGATGTCTACAGAGGAGAATAACTCAATTTTCTGACATTGTAAGACAATATTCACAAGCCTTTGGGATAATAGGAAGAGATTACTTTCAAGCAGGACCTTTTAAATCCTAGAAATTCAGAGACCCTTGAAGTAGAAAGATCTAGGCACAGCAGAATTTTGTTAGTACAGTCAATTAATCCAGTGCCATAAAAGCTCCTATTTCTTTCTACTGGCTTTAAAGGATAACCAGCACACGGGCATCTACACCATAGATGTTAAATCAAATGCATCTCCGCTGCACTCACTGCTTGGCCAAACAGGGCCAAGCACAACCGCGGGGTGTGAACTGCGCCGAACCACCACCCGTGCCAGCGATTCCCAACCTGAGGTTGCGACCCAAAGTGGGGCTGCGGCAGCCTTTGAGTGGAGTCACAAGCCTGACAGAAATGGAGTTGTTCGTGCCAATATTTTGTGATTCTGGACCTGACAGATGCGGAGCTGCAGGTGGAAAAGCTGAGTACTGTGGATCCAGCCCCAAAATAGCTGGTTACCCTGATCAAACACACTTGCTTCAACTAGAATAGAAATTCTGTGGCTATCTTAGGAAACGAAGGACCCACATTAGATTTCATTGTTGTCCGCTTTGTTCCTGAATGCTTCTGTGGTCATATATTAAATGGAAAGAAGAAAACAGTGGCAGCAAGATGTTGAAAGGAGCTGCTGTATAAAGGAAAATGTCTCCTCTCTAAAATATTCATACAAAGAAAGGGGAGGCATTTGAAAGCACACAGGATACACTGTACATAGAATAATGGGACATAAATGGAAGAATGAAAAGCTAAAGCTATTAAATTATGTTTTGTCTGTCCTTGATGTTGAAAATGGTTATTATTCAGCAGAGTCCAGTCCGTATTTGTTTTGTTTTAATGTCTGGAATACTTTGCATTTCACCCTAATAATCCACTCTGTTCTAAATGTTTATACAGCATGATTTACTACAATATGGATGTGTAATTATAGCGATGATTAGACAAAACATCTTTGACAAGAAAGGAAAACAGTAGTTAATAATGTTTTCCATCTGTTTGGTAAAACCTCACTTAAAAAGAAAGAGCCCCTTAGCATATAGCCGGGTCCAAGGCAACACCTATGTGAGTACATGACAGCAGTATAAATGCCTAATGAATTCATTCTGATCATTGCTCACACATTTTTGAAAGCACTACCATCTGTTTTATAGATAAATATTACAGTAATTAATGTCAGCACATGTTTATATTATATCATTTCCAGAGTCTTATTTTGGAGTTAAGACCTTTTTCTTTTCAGGGAGAATAATGGCATATTTTAAGCTATTGGCAGGAAATGCAATGTTATTAGGATAAAATGAGTGAATTTCAGTAATGGCTCGCTTCTTTATTGGAAAACTTTAGAACATTTAATGCTTCTGTTCTTCATTAAAGGCCAAATACTGGGTCAGTGCCTACTCATGGAAAGCCCAAAAGAAACTTAAGCACTGCCGAATGAGGTAAAACTATAGCAGAAAATACCATGAAACCTCTGAGCTCCTGAAATTGGTATTTCAAGTCCCTGTGGCACCCTCCTGGCAAATGCGCATTGAGGGGTTTCTGATGCCTGGCACTGGGCACTCTGGCTCCGGATTAGCAAACGATCCAGGTTTAAATTAAATGCATGGGTTAGCTCTAGTAGAGTCACATCCCTCTAGGGCTCTAACAATTCTTGCTGTTTATGAGGCCCTGGCATTGTTGGCTTTGTCACTAACAATGCATTTGCCTCACGTGCATTGCAAGAAAGCAAAATATTTTCAAAGAAATTTTGCTGCTTCCCCATCCAAAATGCTAGGAAAGGTGTCCACAACAGTGCAAGCCAAAAGAACTAATCTGATCCTCATTTAAGACTTCTGCTTACATGATGCCAGTCAAAGCCTTGGTGAAAAACCCACCAAAGTCAATTTAAAGACTTCTGTTGACTTCTTTGGGTTTCAAACAAGGATTTATCTCTACTTGTGCTCCAAGAAAAATATGTTCCAGATGCACAAAAACGTGGATGACAGTCCTGAAACATAACTGTTTTCATTGTGTTCATTATATCAATAACTTTCTCTCCCTCACAGTGAAATTGAGTCACAGTTGAACTTTTCTTGTTCTGTTGCCAATACTCCGTGCACCTGTACAAGGACCTGCTATTTGAAAATCTTTGCCTAATGACTGACATTGGTGAAATTTATTTCTGATATGGTTTCAGTTACATCTCTTGCTCCCTTTCTGGATTCCATGCTGCCAGTTCCACCTTTCACGTGAGTATTGATATTTCACTTTAGTATGGTTTATTAGTATCTTACATTTATTTTACCTTTATATTATTTTATTTTTTATTTTATTTTTTAGCAAGAGCTGCAGCAGATGCTGCAGTTGCTGAATCTAGTTGAGATTTAAGCATCTCTGGAGAGACTTAAATCTTCTAACACTACTCAGTACACTCTGAGCCGCCAATAGATTTTCCTGGATGTCTTCCACCATGGATTCCACTTAAGCAAGGTTCCTAAGTATCCATCTAAGTTTCCAACCAAGTAATTGCTGCTAAGATGTCTTGCAAAGAAAGCTACTCCATTCTTATTTCCATTTGAAATAAAGAAATAACTGGAAAGGGCAAAAGAATTGGAGACTAAAAGGTGAATAAGAAATAAATAGCAGCCCTATCTACTCATTTCCCCTGAATATCAGTTACCTGCTAGCTAAAACTTCACTAATTTCTGGGTTCTTTGAAGAGCTTTCTGTGGGATTATGTTCCCCTGGAGGACAGTGTTCATTTCATTAAGTTCATTAAGATCTGGTTGAAATAGACAGAACTCAATGCACTCAATGGGAAAATACCCACAAGCATCCAATCTTCTCCTCATGAAAACTCCAAAAAGTTACAATAGTTTAAAAAAAAAAACCAAACCAGAAAGCTGGCAGCACTCTGCTAAAGACCACTGAACTAGCACGTTACTCTCAGCCCTCTCACATCCAGTAAGAGAAAAAAAAAACAGCTACCATCTTCCTGTCCTACTCTGTCTCTTCATTTCCATGGTGATGGTGACTTCGGAAGAATAAACTCCAAAAGGACTGGAAAGCCCGTCTAAGGTTAGGAGGGGCTTTGCTGTAGAGGTACAAAGCAGAAACAAAAATTATTTTGAAGATCAATGTATAGTTAAGACAGCATGATGCGGTTGCTGGTGACACTGTGGGACTGGATTCTGTGACCTAGGAATTGCCTTCTTTTATTAGCCCTATATTCCCGTGGAGAAAGACCAAACTACAAACCTCACACTCATACCTAGAACTGACCTATTTTATCCTCTGAGGGAAGGGGAGGGAAAATGTCAACGTTTCAGAAAATTCACTTGTATCACAACTGTGAGTCTCCTACAAAGTTTTGTTCAAGGTTTAAAGTGCTGCCAGCCACAGAGACATTCAGCTCTGGAGTCACAGAGCAAGCTTTAAAATACACATACATTCACGTACCCCTTCTGGCCTTCTTCCTTCAGAGGATGTTGAAGGATGAAATATTAAATGTCATACAATATCCCCGAGAGTTAAGGACTCCCACCCCAGGAGGGAGAGCAGTAGCTGCTTAACAATGAAGGATTTTGAAGACAAGCTTAGAGTCGGAAGTAGAGGAAGGTATCATATACCACTGAAACAGCTGGGAGATTTGGGTAGGTGGAAAGCAATGACATTGATGGCTTTTTGCCACAGTATTGGTGCTGACACTACAAAAGTAGTTTAAGCTCTGTGATGACCACAAACAGCGAGGGTCTCAGTTTTATGTCTTATCTAAAATATGGTGAGTGCCTTCCTCAGAACAGGGCTTCTCAGGATAGGCCTGGGATGCTCATTTGGTCTGCTCTGATGGTAGAGCTCAATCTATCAAATCACCCATGCCATTTCCTAAGCTTGTTCTCTAGAGATTTTCCAGTCATGTAGTAACTCGAATTAATTCTGCCTATTGAAAGGGCTACTGAGAGACTGCATGTATGGTTCCTTGGTTACAAAGGAAGTATATTCCCTGGCCGATATCAAACAATGTGCATACAAAATGTATTACAGTGATGACCAAAAATTAATGGCTGTGTTTTGCAAACAATGTGTGCAAATGGAACAACAGTTATAACCTTTGACACTCCTATGTTGCACATATAAACAAGTTAGCTTTTCTGATTGTATGATTTTGAGCATCCCTAATACATGAAAAACAGAAGAGAAAAGGCAGACAAAACAGTGGATTTACTTAAATTGTACAGAATAAACGGTTATTTCTATAAGTCTATACAAACATTTTAGTCGGGAAAGTAGAGTCTGGAGTAGAAAATCCAACATTTACACTTAGAAATCCAGGAGAGCTAACAATTGCTTTACCTGCGCGCTTCTATTTCAACATTCAATTACTCTACCTCTCTAATAAAATAAAAAGAGCTGGGACTGGACTTCTAAGTCAAAACTCCCATTTAACAGATAAGTCTTAACTATGAAAAACACCAAATTCAGCCCAAAGGAGTTGTCTTCTTGTTATTTCATTTCTCGAGTTAAAGAATGACAAGAATGATCCAGCAATTTCAAGGCTAGCATCACCAGCTCTTCCTCTATCACAGCTGCTGTTATTTTCTGAATAGGGTATGACTGTGTGCTCATTACTGGTGTATTTCTATATAAATCTATTGATTTAGTTTAACAGCACACTGGAAAAATAAGTAGGACAGATGACAGTGGCTGAAGACTGCAAATCTAACACCATTGATAGAAAAGGTATTCACTTAGATATTTTACCTTTAAACCACTGCTGAACTCACTGGAATAGGGGAGTTCTGTGAACACAGCAGAAAGATACCAGCAAATTGATAAACACAGAAAATTAAAAGGACATATGCCGTAAGCAGGTGAAAGACTGTTAAACGCAAGGCAGGCACACAGAGCCAGAAGAGTGGGGCGGTTTGGAGCAGGGGAGCGGCCCACAGTCTTTAGGAAACTGGAGTCTGCTTGAGGTCAGGATGGCAGGTACACACATATGTGATAAAAACCTCTGCTACTTAAAATCCTTTTATCTTAGGTGTTATTATGCTGCCATTGTTAATACGAAACAATGCTTCGATTAAAGAAAGCTGCCTGCTCCCTCTGTTCCTCACAGTTCCTGCATGACTGAGCGCAAGAAGAGAGTTGAAACCAAAGGCACTGCACCCTAAGCCAAGAGCAGGAGAAGTGCAGAAATCCCTCCCTGATATACAGCGGAGTTCTCTCCCCAGTATACGGTCACTGGAGCCCAAGCTGCCTGATGGTTCACACTGCGTAGATGTTGGCAGCATGGTCTGGAGCAAACCAGGAGGTTCTCCAAGGAGGGAAAGGCAGGCATAGAGTAGGGACTGCTTCAACTTTAACCTGATAGATTGAGTTCAAGTCTCTTGAACTCTGACATCTTAAACATACTTACCAAGGGATGGCTAAAGAGGCCACGAAGACAATGGAGTTGCTTCTGATCTTACACATATTGCATTTATTCCTCACAAAATATGGTATGTGCCTGACTAAATTCATGCTGTCCCTAGCTCAGCTGTCACAGACCTACTATCTGTTGTAAAAGTAGATAAACTCACTCAGTCTCATTACTCTCAGCTTCCCTGTTGCAAGAGGATACTCAGTCCTTAGCATGCCTTAGTACGCTTGTAGTATTTTAACTGGACCAAATGGCATGTGCAACAGCTATCTCACAACCTGCACATGTGGTTTTGTCAGCAGTTTGATCCAAAGGATAAGAAAGCCAAAAAACCAACAAAAACAAAAGCCTTCTTCAGAGCAGGCATGGAACAGGCATGTCCTAGAGACTGGAACAGCATTCCTGGAGCCTCAGAAGGATGGATAGTAAATCATTTAAGCCATCAAGGGAAGAGCTGAGCCAACTAAATCAGTCTGGATGGTAATACTCATATTAGCAAGCAGCCAAGAAACTATAGAAGATTGTGATTAACCACTTGATGAGTAATTTTGCATCCTTCATTGTAAAAACAGACTTTTGAAATGGGGATTTTCAAAACTTGTTTTTTCTGGTAAATTATGTTTAGACTGTACCCCCTAAATTTTCATACATTTTCAGGCTGTTCTTCTCCATCAGTGGAGATATCTCATTAGCAGAACACACATTCTCTTAATTCTCAGTATTAGAGCGTCCAAAAGATTTAGATTGCCAATATTAGCAGTTGATGTATTTTTTTCCTCTTATACATTTTCCACTGTTTTTCATAAGAGCAAGTCGTATTCTTCTACTCAGATCCTTTTCTTCTGCTGAGAGGGCGAGATTTAAGATTAAAAGGCTTAGTGTATTTTCATTTTCTGCAAATCACTTCTTTAAAAAGACTTGACTTTGACACATGACTTTAAACTGCACGGAGGCATTCATGTAATTTGTAGGAATTATAATCAGAGATATACATGAGCTTCAAGATGAAAACGTGCATTATAAATATGCAGTCTTGGTTCAACGGTGTTCTAAGCATCCAGAATTAGCAGAGAGAGTTTTGTACCCTGTGAGTTATGCAAACACTGTGTACCTGCTCTGACCTCAGACAAAGCATACAATACCCTATTTAAAAAGTGACTAATATTATTTAAAATAAAAATACGGCTTTTGAACAGATTAAGAGTATTAATGCTATCATTTTTTAACTAACTGGTTGTTTTGTTTGATTTTCCATTATTTTTACAGGCCTTCTGCCAATAAATCACTAGAAATAAAAAAGAGGCACACTAGAAACCATACTACCATGCATCTGTTTCGCCACTGTGTAGCAAATAGGTATAATCCATCATCTCCAATACCCCTTTCAATAGTATCCTTCATATTTCAAATAATTTAATAGTCCGAGTGACAGTCTAATTCTTTCCTTTGATAGCCAAGATGTTTTCAAAAGTAAGTTTTTTCCCCTAGTAGCACTTTCTGGATTCTCTACTAAAATAGTCTTTAGATGCGAAATGCCTTCCCTTTTTTGGCCAACTTGAGGAATGTTGGAAAGATCTGGAAAAGACATTTTCATTTTTCAGGTCTCTCCCAAAAATCTTCACAATCTTCCTGTCATTTCTGTTCCTTTTCCAATCCATCTGATACTGGATCCTCATCAAATGCCTGAAAGTATTTAGGTTAAATGTTTTGTCAATGGCAACCTCAAGACAGTAGATTGTGGGCTGATTCTTCTCTTCCCTTCTGTCAGGATCCGTTAATGGAAAACGAGTATTTTTGCTAGCAATGGGCCATGTATGGCTTATTTGACAGAGCTGGGTGCCATCATCCTTAGCGGAAAGAGAATGGAATGATCTGAGCATATGACCGCATGTTTGAATAGTGTCAGGACTTCTGTATTGCAGTGTCTCCCTACTAGTTTGTAGAAGTAACACAAACCCCACTGCTTAGTACGATGAAAAGAAACAGAGAAAAGCAAAATAATATAGTGATGGAGTATAATTTACTCACTCAGCAACACAGTTTGTGTCACCACTTCAGCTCTCTCCTAGATTATGCCTGCAAATTGACCTTCTTGAAGTCTTCTGAACAGGTCTACGCCAAGGAGAAAAACTGGCCCTGAATCTATTGTTTTAAACATCTTTTCATGGTGTAGGATGGCTTAATCAAGTGTGTTTGTAATTGTGCTAACAGTACGATTGCTTTGAAATGTTATATGCAGCTAACTTTCATGGTTCAACACTGAAACCCAGGGGACGTATAATGCTAAATACTTGTCATTCTCTAAAGGAAAAGCTGAGAAATTCAGGATAGTATGTGCTTCCCATCTGTGCCTTGGAGTAAAGTTGTTTTTCTCTATCATCAGCTTTCCTATGCCTGATAATCCAATACATTTTGCTGTTCTTCACTTAGGCATGGTGATGATTGCAGCAAGCAAGAATTCAGTAAGAAAGTGAGAGATTCGCATTTGCTGCTGTGGCACTTTATGTAGCTCGCTTTTATCTTTGTAGCGCTGCTGCCTAACGGGGATTTCACGTGGCAGTTCTCTCTAAATACTGTACTGGAAAAATCCCACGTATCTTATTTGTCAAGACCATTTCCTTTCTGCAGCTGTACGGCATTGGCGATCCAACTGCAGCAATCGATGTTGATACAGCAGCACAGTGTATTGTATTTATATAATATCTGTTAAGTCCAAGAATCCAGATGCTTCTCACAAAAAGGCACCAAAAGGAAAGCACTGGGAATTGGTTTTGAAGTTACATAAGTGGTCTGACAAAAACTTCACTGAATAAATAGCCCCTTTCAAGAAGGATGAGCTTGCAGTGCTTCTTGTATCAGAAAGCAAAGCATTCAAGAGGGCAACAAGTTCAGCAGCACCAGAAAGAAACATTTGAAAAGAAAAACAGGAATGGAAAATACTGATGGTTGCCACGTGGAATAGTATTACTATGAAGACTGTCACTTTTTCACCTCTCACTTGTAAGCTAGCAGCTTTAATCTTAGATTTTCCATTTTGAATTCAGAACTTTCTGTAAAGAAGAAAAAAAAATACCCCTTCCCTCAAAATAAAACTTTATGCTATAGGAACTCAGGGTCCTCATAATTCCTCCACAGCTATTATAATACTCTTGCTAATATTTGTGTGCTATCATCCATTCATTCATGTCATCACTAACCAAACTATTAACTATTAAATTACAGTACGCTTTAAAAAGGTCACTATAAATATGTGGTTTACATTAGCCAAACACTTTACACATTGCCTGAGCAAGAGCTTCACAACAGGATCTGCACAAGGTTTCATACCACCCTTGGCAAGCGCAAAATTGCTGACCTTCTAACCAGTCATAGCAAGGAGCTCCCCAGAGCCCAGTCGCCTCCCAAAACCACCCTCAATATCGTAGGTGCCTGTGATACAGCCCTTGAAACGGCCGCTTCAGCTTTCAGTGCTGCAGGTCTCCCGAGAGGCAGCAAAATGTGTTCCCAGCACCATCAACACCGATGGTTTTCCTCAGCTTCGCCTGCATTCAGCATAGCGAACATCCCCCTCTCTGCTCTCACTGCTTCCCCCGCCCCCAGCACCTCTTGGCTAGCGGTATTTTGGAGGAATCTGGAGGTGTAAACTCAGAGGAAGCAAACGAATGCCCCCACAGCCAGCCTGAGCCCGGCTCTGCCTCCCGGGGTCACTGCTGGGAGGTTGGTGCCACCTCCTGTGCCTTTTTGATATTGCAGCTCTCCCGGGCAGATGCAGGTCTGCTCCTGAGGGTCCCTGCTGCAAAGAAGAGCTGTGACTTCTCCTGGCAGTCAGGCACGATTTCAGGTGATTGTTATTAGAAATAGCCTTCCACCTTTTGAATGAACAAATTTCACCGTTAAAGGACACTATATACAGGATAACACTAAACCACTCACAGACTTTTTGGAATAGATGAGCATTTAAAGGCCTGATTTGAAACCTGGTTTCTCATTTATTGTCCCAGCATCACCAGCAACAATATTAAAAATTGTTATTGCAAATTTTACTTTCTGACATTCATGTCTTTGTTTCAGCTTTCGAGCTTTCAATAATAAGCACTAGAAAATTATGATATTACAAAAATTGAAGTTCTCAGATATTCTTTACAATTCAAGAAACTCAGGCCCTTAAGAAAAAAGAAAAAAAAAAAAAAAAAAAACCAAATTAAATGGCTTGATATTTGTGATAAAGGCATGAAAAATGGCTACCTGAAGTTAGAAACTAATGGTAGTTATTACATGTGTATCAGATTTGGAAAGTTCTACCTTAATGAAAACATATTTTAAGTGCTTTAAGGAAATACAAAGATTTAAAACATATCCACCTCATGCTCTTTCCATGTCTTCCAACTGGCTTCCATTTTCAGAATTAAATATGAGCAAAATACATATGTTTCTGAAATCTCCCATTAAGGACACGTCCCTGTTGCCACTCCTTCTTTTCCAGTGCCAGAAAGAGACAACAGATCCCACTCCACCCTGTTCCACGGTATTTCTACCACCTCCTCCCAAGTGACTCTGCTGCTATTATCATTAATGGCCACTCAGAAAGCACATGACGGCCTTGCAGAGTCGACCAGGCGCTTAAAGGGAGGAAGAGAAAGCAGCCATGGGGAGAGAATGGTGTGCAGGAAGAGCACCTACGAGGACTCTGGAAAGGGAATGATTCTCCTCCACAGCAAGAAGGTAAAGAGAAAGGGAGCATTTCCCTTTCCCAGCTCCTTTTTAGTATGCATGTTCCAGAATTAAGTAATGCTCAGAAGGAACCCCAAGGCTGTGATATCTCCAGTGCTGTAGTCTTGCAACCATTTAGAAAAACATCTGCAAGGGAGCAGCTCCTGCAGGCAACCCAACTGACTATACTATCAGTGGCACTTCTATTGGTTTTTCTCTATGAGCATATGAAAATGGGGAGCAGAGCTTCCTCCTGAAATCTCAGCCCAAGAACTGAAGTGAAATATGGTTGTACAAATCATTTTGTTTTTACATACATTTCTTCCTTCTTCCCTCCCTCTCAGCTCTGCCTTCTGATTTTCAGCTCAAAGATGTGCCAGTGGAGAGGTCTGAGGTGCCACTGTCACTAGTCTGTGCAAGTGTGAGGAAATGGCACCTTTAACAGGTGAATTCAGAAGGCAGGGTGCTGGAAACGTGTGAAGCAGAGGGAGGTTCCTATTTTCAGAATTTCAGACCTTTGGGTGACACTGAGAATTCCTTTTCAACTCCCTGAAAATTGCAATATTGCAATGAAAAAAGCACCTTAGGCCTTCCAACTTGTAAATTTGGTGACTAGTTTAATCCCAAGAGGTTGCTATGCAATTTAGCTAACTGGAGGATGGTAGGGAAAGGTGAGAATGAAAAACGCTTTTGAGTTTGAGAGGAGGCATGAATCACAAAGTAGAGCCAAGAAATCATGGGAAGAGTAGCTGAGGAAGATTGGTTACAACAGGAAAAGGGCATGCAGGTAACGTCAGAAGAAACAATCATCTAATGTCATCTTCCACAAAGACAGGCTTTTACATGAAAAGAAATACATGATTTTCAACTAGCACTTTTCTCCAAGTGCTCACAAACAACAGACAACTAGTTTCTTCTCTAAGAGGACTGGGAAAACTTCTCCTCAAACAGCTAAAAGGAAACCCAGAAAATTTGCCATTGATAATTTTTTAATGTTTAGTCACTTTAAGATAGTCCCTAATCACTATTTCAGAGGATACTTTATATGTGAGTTTTGTTGCAGCTTCTGCACAGGTATTTAGAGGCCAAGACTGGCACATTTTAATAATTAAAAAAAAATGCATAAAAAGTTAATGATGTCACCAAGTAAGTGTTACGGACAGAGGGAGTAAATTTTTCTCATAGGGACTTGCAAAGTGTTTTAGTCTTCTTGCAGAAGCTGCTGGTTGTTTCTGCAGCGAGCTGAAACACGATTTTACAAATAAACTTGTGTCAGCCCCACACACAAGTGCTCCAGGAAAGAGCAGGATGTTCTAAAGAGATTTAAGGGTCTGGTGTCAGAGTTAGGACTTCACAAATTGCCACAGACACTGATGAAATCTGGAAACTTCTCTGAAAAGAAGGCTGAAAAAAGCAACGGACTCACAAAATTAAGCCTTTGCCTGCGGCCCATTTCCACAGTGTTGATGGGCTATATCGGCGTAGCCCTGTACCCTGCCAGTTCCCGCGTTGGACCCCCAGCAAGAGGACGCTCCTCACCCAGGGGTTGCTCATCCATACGCACTGTGAATGTATGGCAGTGTAGAGCACTAATTATAGGAAAGCTTTGCCCCTCCAAGAAATGCATTCTTGCCATATACCCTTCCAACAAGCACTTAGGGCCATTGCCTACGAGATGTTTCCCCTGTTCCCCAACCCCAAACAACACCCTTCACAAATTCTAGGAATTTTCCGTTCTTTCTGTTGCTTCTCTCCAACCATCCTCTCTGCCTCCTGTCTCCTTCCAAACTGGCGTTTCTTCCCTGACCTTGGAATAACTTTGGACTTTTTTTGAAGGAGAGTGGAGATGACAAAGACTTTGGCGTGTAGCGGTGAAGCCAGGGTAAGGAGCAGTGGACTTGCTGGATGAAGGGAAGGAGGTCATTTGCAGAGCCAGCCGGGAGAAGCAGGGAAGTACTCACCGCAGGCAGCGCTGGCACCATTCAGACTCCTATTCATTCCTCTTGGAACAGGGACATTTCTGTTTGGTTTTGAGAGGTTTTCTTCACTGTAACTGCCAAGATGACTTTAGCTTCAAGCAGGTCAGGTAGTTTAATTCAAAAATTCACAAACAGCAATGAAGGGAGAATGATACAGGGAGATGAAGTGGGCATGGGTAGTTCTCTGCTTCCAGATCCTGGTGCTTTGCTAAATTATAGAACATTTACAAGACAACATGTGTTCTTCTGTAAATATTATAACTCTGCAGTTGAAGACATCAGCCAAAGAAACCTCCATATTAATCATGACAATAAATGACTTATATCTTCATGGGGGTTAAAGTGAAGGGTCACCTTTCCGTTTTCCTATCTTCCCTGTGCCTTCATTGTACGTTACTGCCGATTACTCTTATCAGTACATAGACTTGAAAGTGATTCCCCCATCAGAGATTAATATTTAGCTTATTTGCTTGCTTCTTTTCCACCAGATACGCTAATGAGCAGACATCTCAAAATGGCTTGCATTTCATGCCCTGTGTGCACTCACAATGGCAATTTATAAGGGCCGAATGTATAGGTACAAATCACGTACCTGTTCACATGGTGTTCCAGGAGCAAACCTGGGAATATCTGCTAGTGTAAATGCATACGTAGACATATGTGACAAGTATGATGATTTTTAAATTCTGACCTAAGGAAGCTGGCCCCTCAGCCTTCTCTTTCTTTCCTTTGGAGCCCAACAGAGAAAAACTCCTCCTGGTAGTTTAGTAAATACTACTTTCAGCATTTCTCCAGGACTTTTGCTGTGTTTAGGGAGGCATACGTATTGGGACATTATGCTTTTTGACTAAGAGTTGGATTGTCTTTGTTTCTATGTAGAAGAATGAGCAGTCAATGGGCTGAGAAATGACAGCTCTCTGTGTACAGAAGTGGCCAGGAGAGAAAGCACAATACCTTACTTGATGTGTCCTTATAGGGCCTTTGTAAGCATCACCAATTTGACTTTTATTATTTTCTGATGAACTGTTATGTCAAGAAGCCAAGCATTGCCATGACCTCTGCTCAAACTGTGAATTCTCCCTGACCTCAGGAAGCACTCGTGTGGATTTGGGCCAAGTTCTGTGATGGGATTTGTGCCTGAAGTTGAATAAGCCATTTTCTATTTCAATCACAGGCCACGGCAAGCTGTTTATGGATTCTGTCGTCCAACCGTGCTTCTGCGGCTTAGGCCTTGAAGTGCTTCGTTGCGACTGCTGAGAAGAAATATATTGCAAAATCCTCAGATGATCAGTTCACAGGAGCGTTTCCTCAGCACACACGCTGGAACTGAATTGACTACATCTGGTCTAATTCACGCTTCCAGCAATTCTGGTACAAAGCTACGTGAGGACAAAATTAAGAGGCTTGACTTAATTTAAGGAGATTTATTTTTTTTTAAGTAACTTTAATTAAGTCAAGATAGGAAATTCTTACTCTTAAGTGAGTGTTCGCACATAAACTTACACTGAAGTATGTGCAGCTGTGAAGGAAAACAGATTCAGTTGCTCTTAGAAAATAGCTCAAGACAGCGCCAGAAGCCCAATTCTTGCATCCTTGCTAAACATCCCCACGCACCTTACTTTTCCAGTGGAGGAGCACATTGCGGGGACTTCAGGCACTATGGCATGGCCTGGGAGGAGACATTTGAAGACAGTGGAGCTGAGTCCTTTCTCCAGCTGCTGGGAGCATGGAGATGTACTGGTCTCAGCATCCCCCACCACGCAGCTGAACCTCTTCATGTTGGTCCTCGGGCTGCCACAGGCACCAGCTCAGCGGGGCCACTGACTCACGGTGCAGCAGCCACGGAGCTGGTTTGCCTTATCTCAGCCGCCGCCTGGAGCTCCTGCAAGTTCCTACACCAAATCAGCCAGGATGCCTTTGGGAAACATTTCCTGAGACACTCTCCTGCCAGGCGGCTGGATTATCTGAGAAATATCTCCTTAGTTGGCAGGAAAGTGCATACATTTCATCAGCTTAGTGTGATCAGAATCTGTCAGCTCTGGGAGATTTGCTCTGTAAATAAATGACTTAGGCAACAAGAATTAAGAGGGGGAAAGCCAGAAGTCATTGTCCCAAAACATTTGCTCCTCTCACTGTAGATCTCACAGAGAATTAAATGTTTCTGTATGGGAGAGATGGATGTGTGTATGTATTTCTAACATTACTCTTGCAGCTTGACTACCACCATGCATGCACGGAAACTCAACAGCAGTAAAAGAAGGATAAACTAAAAGTTTTGCATTGATGTCTCCTTGTCTCTCACCCTTTGGCATGTAGAAGTACAGACAGACACCGAGTGAGGCTGAGTGAGGCAAGGCATAAATGCTTTTGTCAATACAAATGTACATCTCTAAGTCAGTTCTGGCTTAGGGGCCCAAGTCACTTTGGCATGACTGAAAACATTACTCAAAGATTTACCACTGTGTTTGGAAAGCTGAGGGTTGTGAAGCTTTTCAGCACTATTGGCACAGTGCTTAATACGGCAGAGCCCTTAGCTGTGATGCGGTCCCTTAGCAATATGGCAGGATTAGTACCGACAATAACAAGCAGCAGAAAGAATACACAGCCCAGAGGCTTATGTGCTGAAAATGTTAAGTAGCAAGTGGTTACAAGCGTTGCTTACAAAGTCATTGCAAAGCCTGGAGGATGAGAGAAAATGGATGTTTCCTCTCTGTGCCTGACCTGCAAAGCAGCAGCCTCCTGTAGGAGATAGTGGCATATTCCTTCCTTGTTTTAACTGATGTGGAAAGTCTTATGATTTCTGTTTAAGTTGGCAGTGGTTTAGGTCCTTTCCTTTAAAGCAGAAGCATCAAAGCCACTTATTGTACATCTAAGGTCATGATGCACTCCTCCCTCTATCTGAAACTGGGACTTCCATCTTCACCATATGCAATTTCCAGGTATTTCCATGTCCATCAGAAAGTAGGATATTTAGAATTTTTCCATGCGTATCTTCTGTTTTGCTTTTGTGAGCCAACTATGGGGAACAGAACCAGCATTCTCTCTTTTTTCTCATGTAATGCCAAAGGGAGTGTTGTTGCTCTGCTTTTTAGAAAAAAAAATGAAATTCTAAAAATTTCACTTTGCCATTGGGGAAAAGAAGACATGTCCTCTCCCACCTCATACTTTATTTTTTTTGTATCCACAGTACAGCGAAAAGAATTTGATTTCTGTTGCTTTTGCTCGTTGTACAGTAAGTGTATTTGCTACTTCTTTGAAATGTCGGGATGAACATCTGGTTTTGGTGCTCACCACTCTGCCAAGTCGGGAAGCTTTGAATATTTTGCCAAACCATTTACCCAGCCCTGAATTTATAACTAATATCAGGAAAATCACTAGGGGAAAATGTAAGCAACTGCGGACTGTGTAACAGCCAAGGTCAATTCTTAAAGGATAATTTTTACCATATTAATTTTATCAATGTGGTTCACAGACAGCTGCCTCTGGTTCACAGCAGCATATTCATATCAATGAGCTGCTTTAAAAATATGTAACCCAAATAGTTTCGTAATGAATGTATGTTAGTGAAATAATTTTGGGAAATAAAAATGGATTTTGGAACTGAGTCATCAGCAAGTGATAAATAGGAAACAAAACAAGTTGCCTCAGTGTTTTAAGGAACCAGATACAGAGCTTCAAAGCTTCAAAGCCTCAGAAGAGCCACATAAATAAAGAACAAAACCATTCCATGAAAACAGCGAGAATGACAGCCAAGAGGGAAGCATGAAGAAGCAGTGCAATTCATCGGGGAAAGCTTTCTTTACACTGAGTGTAATTAATGCTGAAGCAGGTTACTTAAGGGTGCCGTGGAATTGCCATTGCTGGAATTTTTCAAGGATCGTGCTAAACAAGCATCTGCCAAGAGAGGTTTCAGGAGAATACGTCCTGCTTTGGATTACCTCTTAGGGTTTTTTTCTTTGATTTTCTTCAATATGGTAAACAGAAGAGAAAATCCTGGAACACATCTCTCCTACCTTCCCACGCACTGTCCAGAGCTAGCTGTGCTTTTACTTAGACGTTTTATACCTGCTTTATACCTGCTTAGCCCCCGTCAGCCGCCCATCTCAGGTTTGCTTCCCCGGTTTTGACGTCTCTTCATTCCAGCCAGCCTTTCCAGTATTTACTTTTCATCTGGCTCCTCTGCTCACGACAGTTACCTCAAACTGATAATGTGCTGCCAAGGCTTCAGTGGCAAATAAACATCGCACTGTGAATTAAAAACAGAAAATGAGCCTTTGGGGGGTGCCGGGG
>VYZM01018746.1:150496-174263 GCA_013398915.1 Dromas ardeola | reverse complement strand
ATAATCTTTGACATTCATTTGGGTAGAATAAAAGGCTGTGCTTGGAATGAGGGGTTTGGTTTTGAATTATTGAATACCTATGTATGGTTTTTTCCCTGTTTTTGATAGTAGTGGTTTATTGAGAGGAAGGACGTCAAGGTTCTGAGGCTCAGAATCTTCTGGTGGTGCTAGGGTATGTAAAAGGTCATTGTCTCAAAAAGTCAGTCCTGCCCCTGCAGCGGAGGTTACTGTCACAGTGCCTGAGAGAGTGGGGGTCTGTCTGACCTCTGCTTGCAGAGCGTTAACTTGCATTTCACACTGTTGCTGTTCTGTTGACAGGCTGGGATGGGAATCTGAGGAAAAGACTTTCAGAAAGGGTTTAAGCTCTGCATTCTATGCCGTCAGATGTTTGTTCTAGCTTTTGTGATCAGTTTTTACCCCATAGACTTGCAGTAATTGGTGTGGTTTGTAGCTAGGACCACATAGAACTCATGTTTCATTAAATTTAGTCCCCTGCTATTGCAGATAACACGTCATGTATCATCAATTAGTCAAGCTCCATCTTAAAATCTCTTTGGTTCCTTGTACAACCCTTCCTTTTGGAAGGCCAATTCGTTTTCTTCCAGTGGCTGCAGAAATTATCATTAATTGATGCATTCATCAGAATTTTGCAGTTCTGTCCCGATAGAGATTAAGTATTTAGAGTTGTCTGATGCCTGTCAGGGGCAGGAATCCATAAGCCATTTATGAGTCTAGATTTGACTCCCATAAGCACTTCACCACATCAATAATTGCCTCCCTTGGACAATTGAGTTAAGTGGAGCTGCTCAGAGCGGTTCAAATGTGTGTGCAGAATCAATGATACAGGGCCAAGTTCAGTTTCTGTTCCTGTTGATGAAGTCATTAGAATCAAAAGGACATGTGAATTTGTCTCAGGTTAAAATTGTTTTCTTCAGTATTGTTTTCAAAGAGATAATCCTCTGTTGTCAGTCATTTTCAAACCTTCCTTACTGTCTTGCTAATGTAATAGACTAATTCTCTCATGAGTGACTACTGATGAGAAATACTTAGAAAGGATGCACCTTAAACATACTGAAGTCAAAGATAATTGTATTAAACCTTTTTAAAATGCAAAAATCATTTTATACCAGCAAAATAAACATCTAGCGTGCAGAAATTACATTACTGCATTCTTCAGTCAGTTGTTCCACAGGCCGCAGGAAAGCTTTTTCATAGTGAAAGACGTAAGGGACTTCAATATAGTCTAGACAACCATTTTATTTTCTTACGGTATTCTCAGTCCAACTTTTGACTTGAGAGTCAGCCATGCTGGGGGTTCTCACTGCTGAGCACCCATGCTGCAGGCAGAGAGGCTTGCCTGTATCTCCGTGGTTAAATTTTATTTATTTTGTACATTATGTCCTACTCCTATAAGAAATCATCATGAAGTATGGCAATAAACAAAATAATAATCTACACCATACATCTTGCGACATGTTCCTCCCCCCATAAACCTTTCCTTTTAAAAATCATTGCTTTATTTGCTTTTACTATTGTATGAAATTAATAGTATATCTTCGTGCGAAAAGGTTTAACTTGCAGGATTGGGGTTTAAGCACAGTCTGCTTTCAAAAAGGCACTTGACAGCTTTTATCTTCAATTATCTTATTGTTGAGGGAAAGATATTCTAAAAATGGTGAATATTGTATTTTGAAGCTTCAAGGTCAGTAACTACTCTTTTTAATATGAAAACATCTGTTTTCATGAGTTTGAGCCTTGGAATGGATGGTTTCAGCTTTTTTTCTGACTGCAGCTGACAAAAGAATGTGCTCAATCCCTAGAAATAAAAATCAGTTTGACCTAGTAATGGCTGTAGGGATCTTAGAGGCCAGAAATCCACACTGTAAAAATACCTGAAATAATGTGGGAGCTCAAATCTTACTGATAGTGGCCTTAAACTCCTACATCCTTTTGAACATGTTTTATAACCCAACAAGCATTAAGCAGTGAAACTGTTGTTTTTTTGAATGCCTGGCCTTTTAACAGGCATCATGAGATTGTACAAGAACAGGATGACCTGGGACCAAAGGACAGCCCTGCTCAGACTGTGTCCTCCTGGGAATGAATGACAGTGGGCAAAGACATTTGCCTAAATATCCCTTAGTTGTTGTGATTTTGTGTTTTCTTTTGGGCGTTTCTCTATTTCATAGGGTACAAATGAATGCCGTATTTAAATTATTTTTTCCCTTCTTCTTCTTGGTTAGCGCTTTCGTTACAGCCATATCATCTTCCAAACACCTGTTCCCATTTTAACTCAATCCTAATCTCTTGCCAAAAGCTGAATTTGGATAGGAATGCAGTAGTCCCTATAAGGTGTTAAAAATAAAATAGTAGTTGATAGTTAAATACCCATTTATATACACAAACAAATTAATCCTCATGCTTCATGCAGGGAGGTATTTATTCTCATTCCAGTTTTAACTGCCAGGAAGCAAAGAGAGAATTTAAGCAGCTAATTTTTCAAACTTGCTTTTTTTCCCCATAAAGTTTTCAGAAGATAACCCAATGAAGACACCTGTTCAAACTATCTAGTTTCAAAGTGTTACTTAGCAATGCCACATCCTCCTTTAATGTCTTCTACCTCATTCTTTTGAGTTATAGTAGATTGACTGTTTGGACCATATTAATTGCATGTAAACGTGAGCACATAACCAAATACCTCTCACTAAAAGATATAATGTATTTCTGTTGTTCTCTAATGCATCCATTCTATGTCATGCTCCCTCTGCTCCCTCCCCACTTCATCTTGGTATTTCAGATAGTACTTCAGGTAGCATTTGCGTTTGGTATATTCAGAGATGGATGTGCACACAGGAGATGGCCCTTTCTTACACTGCTGCAACACTGCATATGTGACAAGGTATCCCAGCAGTTGCAACATGACTTGAGGGTGTGCTCTGCTCATGTAGCATTTGCTAAGGGAGACTCTTACAAACCCAGTTTATGTCAGTGTACTGGTTTCTGTGGCATCGCTAACTCTAAATGTTGCAGGAAATGAAGATAATAGACTGTTTCTTAGCTTTCAAGTTTTGGCAAACTTTCTTTTCGGATATAAATGAAACAGTTTGGACATGAAAGCAGAAAATAAACTGGAACTTCTCCCACCAGGCCATCAGCTGGTAGAGTGTTAACCAGAAGTGGTTGGCTTGTTTCTTTGTTGCCACTTTGTTTTTAAGCACTTTACCACCGTAGTTTTTAGTATAGCTTTTCCTCACAGTCAGTTTGAAGACAGAGCAGGTGAACTCTGGTGCTGCACTGTAGTTTCTTGTGTCAGTTTTACCTGTCTGTTTGGTTTTCTCTAGCATCTTGGTGTAAGAGATGAGAAGGTGGCCATACGAGTGGCCTCAGACTCTTAACAGGTAGCTAAATTTGGACATTTTCATTAAATTAAAATTCAAAAATGCATTGACCTACAACATTAATATCTAATGGCTTTGGTGTCCTGCCAGTGCTGAATCCTGCAGATAACTGTATTGCTATTACACTGAGAGTTGTGGAGAGCATGAGGGAAACCCAAATCATTTTTTTAGTTGGTACTTGTATGATAGCCTTGATAATGCACCACACCAATTACATATCCATTTTATCTAGTGCGAATGCTTGTCTACACCTCAGTTTTTAACAAGAGATACTGCTTTCTCCTCCCTTCTCCTTATGTTTCCAGTTCAGTTCCTAGTTCTCTTTAGCTTTCCACCATGTTGCTTCTAAAATTGAAATACTCTAAGCCTGCTATTTTTACTCACATTAAGGGCAGGGGAGGGGAGGGAGAAATAAGACAAGAAACACAAGCAAGAAACAGGCATCTCCAGCCAGGCCCTGGAGGGGATTCTGGCTTACAGATTTTACCTGCTGCTGCAGCTGGGAAACAAATCATTATTTTTGTGGTAATCTTGCTTTTCCTAGGGAAACAGTGTGAGCAACACTGTGTGGAGACTTTGTCTCCTACTGTTAGTGTATAAGCCATAGCACAGGCTGGAGGTAAATCTTGACTAAAGGTGTATTGTGTGGGTTTGCGGGAGAAGGATTGGTGTGAGGAGAAAAGTGTTAGGGGTAGTGGTTAAAAATAGGAGAAAGAAGACTTGAGTTAATGTGGTGAATGGTTCAATATTAGGGAATAATAGAGAAAATGTTTGTTTATGGTGAAGGGTTTATTTGAGCTGGAAAAATAAGCCGTTAATAGAATACTATATTATTCATTTTTCTGGTTTGGATCATACAGCACTTCAAAAGCACTCTCCTGTTCTATAGTTTACTACAATACTTCATGGCTAAAGGGACAGGAGGAGGAGAGGAAGGAGACATTTGCCACCTTAGAATCCAGCTGAGCACGGTATTGTGTAGTAAAGACTTAAAACCAGTGCTTCTCTTTCACATTTGTTAGCGCTTCCCTCTCTCCAAGTCATAATAGGATTGGAATACAGTAACAGAGGGTATTTTGCTGAGATAGAACACTTCATAAATTACGTTGCAGAGCATACCACCAAAGAGCATCTAATTGAAAGTAACAGCCATGCAAATGACCAGGACATTGCACATCTGGGTAAGCCAGCATCTCATCAAAGAAATAAGTGCAATGTGTGCTGACTGATCTCTGATCTCACACCTGACATGGCATCATACCTTATCAGCTTACTTTTGAGAGAGGTGATTTGATGATACTGTTGAAGCAAGATTATGTTGCCACTTAGTTGGGCCTATTTATTCCCTCTGAAATTAGGTACAATTTACTTGCTTTGTGGTCAACAAAATAAATCCATATATCTCTCTATCTAGACCTTTCTTTCAAAAGACATCAGACTATGCATAGTGCCTCATTCACGGCTTTTTTTTCATTCTTGTCCTCATTGCTGAAATACTCTTAAGAGGTGCAGTTGCTAGATACTACAGCAGAAGCAGCGTGTCACTCCTTTCCCTTTCAGGGGAAGATACAGCTGTGCTTGGGTATTGTTGATGCTTGTCAGTTGAAACAGATTCCCAAGATTGCAAAGAAATCTAGTGGTACATGAACTACAAAAACACAACAGTGCCTTACACCGACCTGACTTTCAGGAAATTGGCCCAGAGCAAATCCTGCCGTGATAGCAGGCTGTGTGTGAAAATGTGAGATGGGGTTGGAGTGCAGGTCTTTGAAAGGGTGGCAAACACGACCTTCTCTAATTCAACTTTGTGCAACACCTTTCAGCAAGAATAGAATTTTTTAGGATTTGCATCATATGTTCCAGTTTAGTGTGACAAAGATTAATTTCTTCACACGTCTCTAGCTTTAGGATGTAGCTAGCATGCTGTGGCTTGTTTGTTTTAGGTTACCGTGTGTCTCCCAATTGCCCATACATGTATGTGCTTAAACAAATTTCTTTCCTACGGCAGTTTAAAACCACTCAACGTAGAAAAATATGTGCTGCTCGGGTTGCCTGATTACTGCGAAGGTCGGCGTGATAATTAATACAGTAAAAGCCAAACATCATGCGGTGTTGACTAAGAAAATCTTAAATTCCGTGGGTTTTGTAGCCCAGTTCTCTTTGGGTCAGTAATAGCAATGCAACATTAGTACTAAGTTCCATCCCCCATTTTGGTTTTAATTCAAGAGAGAAACTGTATTTAAGACTAACAAAGGTAAATAATATTGCTGTTTCTGTGCCTGTCTTAATGATGGGTACCGCAAGAAGTAATGTCTGTAGTGGAAATAAAAGTGGTATAGGCTAATGAGGAAGGCTTGGCAAAAGGTAAAATAAAGCCATGAAATTTTGGGGCTTCCCGTATCTAGATGTAAAGAGACAAAGATTAATAGCATTCTCAACTTAACCTGAAAAAAAACAACCCGAAAACCCTTTTCCTTTTTTCACACAGAGAACTACTTGATCTAAAATAAAGAAAAATTGATTGTCTTCATAGAAAATAAAAACATGCAGAGATTTATTTTCTGCTGTTTTTGCATCTGCTTATAGTTTTCCCTCTAAAGCTTGGGCCAGCTTCAGCATGCAACTGTTACATTAGCAAGGAGATAGCTTGCAGTGCACGTGTATAGCGTGGGACTTCAGAGAAATGTCTTGCTTTTTCTCATTTATCTCTGTCACATTTCAAATCCAGCTTAATTCTTATAAGAAACTAATGCTTTTAGGAAGGATTAGTTGAAAGAATACATGCTGATTTATAGATGGGTTTATTTCATAAGTCCTGAAGGGGCATTACCAGATTGAGAAATGATACTTAAAAAAATAAATCCTTGCTTTGGTTACAATAATTCCACTAGCAGTTGAATTAAAGGAATCTTGAATTCTCTTTCTGCTTGGCTCTTTTGATTATATTTTATATCTTCCCCAGCTTGGACAGAAGAAGAAATTGATTTATCAGAGTGACGTTCTCCTAATAAGTTTCTTCCTGCAATGAAGACCGGAAAGCCCACGGATCTACAGTGCCTTTCACATCATACAGGAGAGGACTTTCCTTTCCTCAGCCTTCTCTTAGAAGTGCTGGGAAATTTGCTGTTTAGATGATAGGTCTGCTGAAATCAAGTTCTCCCCAGAGAAACACTGCCACCAGTGTTTCTCTGCTGCTGCGGTAGTGTAGCACTGACCAAAAATTCATTTTCCGTAAGACCATAGAGCTGCTTGAAACATTTTCTCTTTGAGATGGGAAATTTCTTGCAGATACATAAGCTAAAGAATGACCTTGACCTCCTGTGGAGTGAGTGAGGTAAGAGTCCTTCACAAAATGTGCACACCCAAATCTGAGCCCCGTAGGGGTTAGTGGGTCAGATTGCAAAGCTGCCATTCTACACAGCCTTATTCTTCAACAAAATTTGCAGGGTTTTACCTTGTCAGGATAACATAGTTCCACAAGCTGTACTTCTGTTGACTTCATTATTGCCATCACCACATAGTCCTGTGCAGCAGAGTGCTGCCGTGTTTGGCTGTGAGAGTGTTCTGGATATGTTTTAGTTTCTGTCCCCATTGGAATTCCAACATGATAGTGGTAGTCATAAAGGCTTTTGTACTGACCCTAGATTTTAGTGTCTTATTTGATTAAATATTTCAAATTTGGCTTTGAACTATTTTGAACTATATTTTGAACTATATTGAACTATATCTGTTCAGTTAATCTGTAGTGTTGTATTATTGTTTTAGTCCCTTTTCAAGGGACTCGTATTCCTCTAGTGACATTTTTGTTTGAAATTCTTTGTTTTTTTATAGTAAAGACTTACATAAGTCTTACCAGCCTAGTGATGTGAAGCTGTGCTGCTGTGAGCACAGGCTGGTAGTTCCTCGGTTTGCTTCGTCCAAAAATGCCAAGGAAGGATAATTATATAAAACACTTTTTCATATCTGATGCCTACTCAAAACCAGACTTCTCACTGCATGGCATTTAAAGCACATTGGGAAATTTTCCCTCTCTGAGAGAACCTGAAACAATTATTTTTGACATGTTGTGGTAAGTGCTGCCATTGAAGGGATATTAGAGCAGCCAGGTCTACTTACATGACCTCTGTGGCACAGGGGAAACAGGGATGGAGTGATGTAACATTCAGCTATCATCCCAAGAGCCTGGACTGTAGAAAAAAGAGAATTAAACATCAGTGTAACAGAGGGCAACTTTGCAGCTGGAGTACAGCCAGGGAGCTTGCAGGCTACCAGGATGCCATCTTAAGGCAAGTAAATTCTACACTGTAAAGGTAGGGACATCTCTGGCTCCTCTCATTCTTCTAGTAGTGAATATGCTGCCCTCCTCTCCAATATCCTCTAAAAATGCCTTTGCACTTCCCCAGGAGCAGCCTCAGAGATGTAGGGGTAATATGCAACAGCTTGGTAGCATTCAGTCTGGAAAAGACAGCTGCTTTTTTATGGGTCTGTGGATTCAGTGGGGGTGAGTGTAAATATAGCAGTTAATGTTCTCTCATGTCTCTGTTCATCGAATACCATCTGCTTTGTGTCCGTTCATTCACACAAGTGCCAGAACATATTTCTGGAACAGGTTATTTGTTCATCGGGGGACTTGGTCCCTGACCATTAGGTGAGAGTGAATATGTAAACTGTGCGGTATGAGTAGGCAGGCGAGCTCTTAAGTTTTAATGTGGTTATTTATAATCAGCAACTGCCAATAGTTGCTAATCCACGGGGTAATGGTAACAGCTATAAGACATTGCTGCTTTTGGTGGTGGCACAGGAGTGGGAAGAGCACTGTTGGGCCTCAGAGAAGGCAGTGTTCCTTTGGCTCCTCCATGCCTCGTCGGCAGCTGTGGGAACACCAAACTTTGAGCAGAGTTTATCAGAAACCAGATATTTATAGAGCTGGGACCTGGGCATGGTGCAGATGCTTTATAATCATTATAATCATCCCACTCCTTTATTTAACAGCAGTGAGAAATGTATCAGGCGGGATTATGGCCTTCTCTATGTGTTTATGCACATTGTCACTGTAGTTGTACCAGTACATTATTAAATACAGGGTTGGGTTTTTTTTACATGTAAGCTCAGTTGTGCTCACGCAAACGTGGTTATACCAATTCCTCTGATTGTTTTTTCAAGGTAGAGGTGTATTCTATGTACAGGGCACCTTGATTGCACTATAATTGCAACCACCCAGGAGGTTGCATTAGCTGTAATTATTAACTCTTAAACCGTAACACTTAGCACTAGCCATAGCTTTTGTGGTAATACAAATCTATGTGAATTAGACTTTGGACTGAGGCTTTGTGTATACATTATCTTCCAAATCCAGCTGTACGCATGGAAGGAAACACTATTCTCAGTTTTTCTCTCTTGTTGCCACTAGAACTTAGTCTCTCCCCTGTGATCTTCCAGCAGAATTGTTTGTACAAACCCTCGCTTTCTAGTTTTTAGGATAGGTCAATCTGGTTACCGCAGACCAGAGTTTAGCATACCAATCTGATTTTACCAGACACTAGGTAGAAAGCTTGAAATGGCATTTCGTGGGGAGAGTGGAACAGTAACTTGCGGCAGAGGGATGCCATTGGCCCTGTGAAGTTAACGTCTTCCATAGCTGGAAGGATAGCTGGATCTAGGATGAGAGATCTGCCCACAGCTGTCCACATCTTCTTGGGAAGGTTACTCTCTTCCTACATACATGGATGGCATGGCATTGCTTGATTATCTGTCAGCCTTGAGTGGAAATGAATACAGCATTTGACGTATAATCAACGTTTCCTCTGAAGTCGTTCATTCATGCCTGATTTCACACTAGCACATGTGCAGTATTAAAGCATGGGTATCTGTTTGTGTACAGATTGTCTGCTTGCAGTAGATATGATTTAAGACAGCAGTGGAAGTCGTGTTCTTCAAAAACACAATGTAATGTTATGAAGTGTGTGTGGTAGTGTTTAAAAATTGGTCTAGTGTTCAAAGAAGACAACAGTAAAATGTCTTATAAGTTAAGGCTTCAGTTTTGAGACTATTAGTGGAGTTTTGTTCTTTGTGCAATGGAACAGGAAAACCAGAGCAGTCGTATTTCAGGAAGCGTTTGTAGGTTTAATAGGTTCATTTTCTTCTGCTGAAACCAAAGCATATGCAACTACTTTCAACCCACTATTTTCCTTTATATTTATGCAAGAGTAAGCAGAAGTACAATTCCCTCTTAATACTGAAGAGAAATTCTATAGTATATCTTCTGCCTACTTTTGTTTGACTCTTGGGAGAGCCATAGGTATTAGAGATTTGAGAGAAATACAGAGAGATCTTTATTTATGCACGATTCACTTGGTCTCCTTTAAAGAGAATACAAACATAAGAACAGTTTAAAAGTTTGTGTTAGAGCATGGGAATGCGTCTTTTGGCATACAGGTTGTTTTCCTGTTTTGTTGAAATAAGGATCTGGCTTCTTTTCTGTTTTTTGCAGCTGATTGAAAGATTGAACTGTTTTTCCTTTGCTTAGCTGAGAAAATAATTTTCTCCTAGTGCTGCGTTTCCTCTGTTTGTTGTCAGCTTCACAAGACAGATTGTATCCACTGGATTTGCAGATTGCATTTCTTTAAAATATATTGTTTAGCTGCCTCTAGTCACGCTTCTGCTTCTCTTACAGCAGTCATCCACTCTGCCCGCTCACCCAGTGTTACCACGTGGGTAGAAGAGATTTCTTTCCAGCAGCTTCTGCCATCTGGAACCCCCTTCTTTTGTCTTCCTTCGTTCATTAGATCTCCATAACTTTTGAAATATTTTCTGAAATTACAACTTTTTTCTTTCACCTATTACTCCTCAGTGTTTGACTCTGTGACTGGATGCTTAATTTAGTAGGAAATGCCCTTACCCCACTGTTTTCCACGAGATTTTTTTCATGTGAAGTCAGGAAAATGCTTTGAGGCACAGCTTGATGAAACACACTATAAAATAAAATGTTATTAGAAAGTTTCAGAAAGACTGAAACCTATAACCCTATAACTACATTCTCCCTACTGAGGAAAGAATATTGCCAGCCTCTGTTTTTGTAGCTTATAGTAAAAGAGTTTCCACCAGCGTAGTGCTGCTGTTTCACTGGCCTGCGTGCGTGTACGGACAAAATTGTCACAGTCGCAGAGCGGCTGAGGCTGGAGGGCACCTCTGGAGACTGCCCCATCCAACCCCACCGCTCAAGCAGGGTCAGGCAGAGCTGGGTGCCCCGGGCTGTCTCCAGTTGGGCTTGGAATATGCAAAAGACAGATGGAGATTGCACAACCTGTCTAGGCAACCTGATGCAAAGTTTGACCATGTAAGCATGCTCTCTGACGGGATGCTTTTCCAGTCCTCGCTGTTGTTCCCACATAGTCTGGGGTGTGCTTAACAGTTTGATATTTTGCATTTTCCCATTTTCCTGCGGAGGCTAAGGGAGCACAACCTGGGTTTCTCAACTTGCCCTGACTCTGAAAGCTAACAAAGTTGTTGCTGCTTTATTGTTTACAGAAAAAAGCAATTTTGTGAGATACATCATTTATATGCGTGTGGTATTCTGCAGCTCCCTCTGTATTGATATCTCTTAAAATGCTTGAAAATGTGGAATTTATGTTTGTTCATTATGCAGAGGTCTTAGCAGCTTCTGGCTCTGTGGAAACTAATGGGGTCGAGTGCTGAGATGCACTTGATACTCTGAGAGAGAATAAGATTATCATCTTCGGAAATAATTGTGAGGAAATGAAAAAACAACATCTCCTATCACATAAGTAAGGATGCTAGGGTACAAAAATCAGTTCTTAATGATGGATCAATATTAAGTATTTTGAGTCACACGCACACAGAGAATTACAGAATGGTTTGGGTTGGAAGGGATCTTAAAGATCATCTAGTCCTTTAAGAAGAGGACAACATGCTGAGGTAAGGTCAATAAAAAATCCTTGAATAAATTGATCAGAGAACTGACTTTTATTCTGAATTTAGTGATAAACCCTAGTTGTAGATCAGATAGCTGTTTGGCACATTATTTTTCTTTCAAAGTGTACTAGTAGTGGTGAAATACTGGATTTACAGACTTCACTGAAAGAATTGCTACTAGACCTGCAAGAGGCCAGTAGTTGTCCATCTTGGAGAGAAAGTATCCTAATAGATGGAGAACTGGGGGAGAACCACTTGGCTCCACTTTCCCAACCTATAGTAATTCATTTATTATGTAGAACATACAGTTTACTGCTGTTTAGAGATCCAAGAGCATCTGCAGTAACAGTGATGATAAAGAAATATTTTGTATGCTTCATATTGGATGAGGTGGAACTTCTTAAGTAGTTTAGTTTTACTTGTTTTTGTTCTCGAACATCTTCACGTGTTGCGGGAGTTTTTTTGAACAGCTTACGATTTTTGTGTGTTATCCCTTTTTTTGTTAGCTGTGTCAACTGCAGGAATGATCCAATGTGCTCTTTTCATTCACATTGGTAGTAAATATAAATACAGACAGTGATAAGTGACTCCTTTTGATGTTTTTTATTTTATTGGGCAGTAGGGGAGCCTAGCAGTCTAGGGAAATACTATGTTGCAAATAATCCTCTCAAAGGAGTGAAAAAGTATATTTCATGCATTGTAAAATATAGCAAGTAGTCAAATTAAACAAATATATCCACTCTGATGATACCTCAAAACTGTGTATCAAAGGAGCCTGCAATGTCGGGTAGAAAAATCTCCTTGAAGCTTTGAATCTTACGGATTGAGATGGTTATTGCGTTTCTTGATTTTTCTTCCTTGCAATGCAAGGACAAACTCCTTGCCTTGTTAAAAGCCAGTGTGAGTTTTGTCTTTGACTTAATTGGTGCCAGGATTTCATCCCTTACCTGTGTTACTTATGACTCTTCTGCTTAGGTAAGATTTTACGTTTGCTATTAATTATGCATCTGTCTCTCTTCGTCTGAGTGGCTAAATCATGAGAAAGGTGATAGACATACTGATTTTCCTTTCATTTTATGTCTTTTACGGTGGGAGTCTTTGGCCTAGTGGATAAATTTCCCTACATGATGAGTAGTCTCTAGCCTTTACCACACCCCTTGGTTGAGCTCACAGAAATATTTTTGATGTTGGAAAATGCTAATTAAGCTGAATGAAAACTCTCGGTGGCAATATGTCAATGTGATGAGATTTTCATGGGAAAGCAGTCAGACTTCACCCTGGCCAGTTGGGTATTTGCTGGCCAGCTTCGCCTACAGATGTTTCTGAAAATTTATGTTCTACATGAAAATTTCTGTTTCTGAATTTTAGTTCCAGTTTGGAAGAAGAACAGAATGATTCAGAAATGTGGAAACTTTTGAGGATCTCAGTTGTCTTATCTGTACAAACCCTTCCATGTAGTAACATTGCAGCTTTCTAATAGGTTACTGCTGTTAGTGTTGGAGTAGCAAAAGAGATGTTCAGGAAGTGAGATCACTTGATTTTTTCCATTTTTAACCAAGAATTGCTTTTGTCACGTCCCATTCATGCCTCATAGTCATGTCATTTTAGACATGAATCCTTTGTGTATGAATGTTTTTCTGAGAAGCCTCTTAGATATGTTAAAACTTGCTTAATTTTTTGCGCGCTCTATAGCAGACATATAACTCTCTCAAACATTCTTTGGGCATAGGATCCAAACTAAGTGTTTTTACTCTGTTTTGCCCTCTGTTCTGAACACTCAGTGTTATTTTAAGCTTTAATTCAATTTCTTCTAGTTGATCATGCTTCATGCATTCGTTAGTCACAGTATCAAGTAGAGTGGTGACTGAGGGTCAGCTCTGAAAATCCAAAATAGTAATTGATGGTATTTTGAATCTTCACTTAAGTGACTGTTGAAAGATCTTGGAGAGACAAAAGGGGAAATGTATGTCTCAAGTTTTTTTTGTGGGTGTGTGTGTTTTTTATGGGGTAGGAGAAACAGGTTATATTTTCAGAAGACTGTTGTGTAACGTGGTAGTCTTTTGGGGTTTTTTTTTGGTCCTTCTGTGGTGGCATCTGTCCATCTTTTTTTCTGTCCTTGTGATCAGCAAAGTTCCCAATTGAATATCTGAAGCAATCTCCTTGGCAGGTGAGAATCTGGGCATGTGATTGTGTTTCCATTCAGCTAACTTGACTGTATGAGTTAGTATCTGGCAGATTCTGAAGAAGACTAAACAAAACCAAAACCATGCAGGGGAAACTGCAGCATGCATGTGACCAAGAACAAATTAATTAGTTGGGACACCAGAAATCTTATATGTCTCTTGTATTTGGTAGATCGCCTTCCTTCTAAATAGCTGTTAGACATGACAGTCCACTTAGTGCAATAAAAAGAAGAGGTACATCGTTTGCTATCTTCTGATCATATACAAGTATTTGTCTTCTCCCCTACGGCAGAATTTTGGTTCCTGGTCACTTTAAAATGTAAGGCGTTTTTTCTTTATGACGTCAAACTTTTTGTCAGGACTTTTTGTCCTGACTTTGGCATCAGGATTTCACTCTTCAAGCAAGCTAATATTCTGGCAAAACAGGGAATGTATCAAAGATTTAATCTAAGCTAGTTTCAAAATACTATCAAATAGCCTTTAAAGTTAGACAAGATGAACACCTTGTGCTTTGTTATTCTGGGGAAAAAAAGGTTTTGATATGTAGTTCAGTAACAAGTGCAGTGCGGTGCTTGAGCAAAAAGAGTAAGCTTGGGAATTTTTAGGAGACATATTAGGGAGAAAAGTGGCGGGAAAGCAACACTGCTCTCAAATGTAGCCTCTGCACTCTCATTGTGTTAGTGTGTTATTTTTTTTTAAGTGAAAAGATGATTATAATATGTAATTTCAGTTAATACAATGAAACATTTTTGTTTTACCTGCAAAGTTGAAACTAAACACAATATTGGTTTTGCTTCCTTTTACAGGTTGCCTTTCTGAAGATGTGAGGAATGCAGATACCTGTCTTGAAAACTGTTCTCAAATTCATTTTCAGCAGAAATGTACAGATAACTTCCAATGGTGTGACTTATAGAAAAAAAAATCCACTGGCAATACAAGACAAAATGGGGGTGTGGTATGTTATTCTTCATATCTAGATATGTTTCAAAACCAAAGATGGAGAGAGTTAACTTTTGCATCTGGTACATTCTTAGATGTAATTCTTCAGAGTGACTTACCTGTCACTCCTGTCATATCCAGCTGGGATGACTGTTACGATCTCTTCATTTCCAAAAAGAAATTATCTGTGTATCTTAGTACTACCTTTATCAGGCAGTATTTGATAGTGACCTATATGTTCTTAGGAAAATTCACAACTGGTAGCAAAGAGAGGTTTTAAAGTATTTAATGTCATGGATACTAACATAAGTTCTTTACTTACTTTCTTCTGGTAAAGTCAGAGGTCCAACTTTGACAAAACTCAGGTTTTGTATTTTAAACTTACATGTTTATCATGTATATTGTTTCCACATTAAAGATTACCTTTGTTCTTGAGAGAGAAGGAAGACAGTTTCTGTATTCCTACTCCTCATGTAGAATTTTTTTAAATTGATCGTGTTTTGGAAAATCGAGGTTTTATGGTTACTTGGAATAATTATTCCTTCAACTTCAAAAAAGAGCACGTGTGTGAAGGCTGGCCTTGCAGAGACTGCTGGAGGTGAAAGACACTTGTAGCAAGTCAATACAGCTGATGTAAATTGTCATTCTCTGTTGTGGATGCTCAGCTGCCTTCCACGGGAGCGACAGCGCATTTCCATGGAACACAGAAGCTGTTACCATTTTCGGTTTGGAGTGGATTGCTCACTTAGTTGACAGCAATTTTTACCTTCCCTTGTCCAGAGGAACAGGATGGTATAAGTGCATAGGCTAAGGAGCAGAAAAGATGCCTTCTGGCATTTTTCCCTCAATTCCTGCTCATTGGGATGGACTGCTCTTGAGCTAGAAGGAGGTGATCCTTTAATATCAACCATCTCTCTTGGACCTCTCATCCCTCCAGGGTCTTATCCCATATCTGCCCTGCTTATCTGCAGTTTTTCTTAAACAATTGCTCTTGGCAAATCAGTCAGGTACTGGAGTGGTTCATCTGACCTAGGGTGACAATTCTTGTGTTCTCAAAATGTACACAAAAAGGTATCCAAACAGAAAAATAATAAAAAAAAGAGAGCTCCTCTTTATGTGGACTGTCTTTTTCAAAGTCCATCTTTAAACTCTTAAAATAAAAACTGCTGCCTTGTTGGAAAACAGCTATATTTTGGGAGAATGCGTTCTGGAGGGAATATTCTTCTTAGAGGAGTTCTTCAAAAATTCCTGAATTTCAGGGAAAGTTAACATGCCCTGTACTCATGAAATTATCATAATGTAGGAAGTGACTGTGGAAAGTGTTGGACACCTTCTCTGGGTTTTACACATCCAAGAACAAGTAGCCGAGGCTTTCCAGCACCCAGTCTGGATATCATCTTATTTTTATGCTATTATTTTAGTTTTCAGTATTGAAGAAAGAACAAAAATATTCTGAGTTTTCTATTCAGGGACTAAGTTATCTAGCTCCAAGATATTTTGTCTATGCACCAATGTTTAGTCATTTTATGAATAAAATATATTTTCTAAATCAGTTTACTGTTTGTTCTGCTTAATTTTTGCGGCAGTTTCAGCTTCCCAGAGTATGACTGAGTTATTTGCAGACGGGAGTCATTCGTATCACACAGAAATACTCCAACTTTAAAGTCTTTTCCAGCCTATTTAAATGACCCCTGTTGTGGTTTTGCGAGTATGGAGCAATCTTAGGTCAGAGAATATTTATGCTTTTGAGGTTCAATCTCTGTCAAGTCCTGTCTTATTTCGTATTGTGGCCATAAAGAGTTAATCTGCCTCTAATAACATCCATGCTTCCAGACTGAGTATTTTTTTGGGGAAAAAACCCTTCCAGAGGTGAAAGACAAATCAACCCCATCCTGCCTGATCTGTGCTGTGGTTTGGATCAGCGTTGGCACTGCTGATGGCACACCAACGTGTTGACTGTAGCTGAACCTTCTCTTTATTTCCCACTCTGCCCCCACCTCACCCCAGTGATTAGGCAAGAAGTTAGGAGGGGGGGACACAGCGGGGCGAGCTGGCCTGAACTGGGTAAAGGGATATTCTGTACCATACAGTATCATGCACAGCAGTAAAAACTGGGGGTAAAGGAAGAAAGGGGGAGAGGGGTGTATTCCAAGGTGGTGGTGGCTCAGAGAATAGCTGGGCATCGGTCTACTTATGGGAGGTGATGACTTACTGGCTTTGCATCACTTAGTTTTGTGGTGCTTTTTTCTTTCTCTTTTCTTCGCTTACTAAGCTGTCTTTCTCTTGACCCACAAGTTTTCTTGCTTTTGCTCTTCCTGTTCTCTTCCCCATCGTGCTGGTGGAGGAATGGTGTGGTGGGGGAGTGAGCAGCTTGGGTGGGTGCTTAGCTGCTGGCCAGGGTCAACCCACCACAACTGGAAGCAGAAGTTGTGAAGTCCCCAGAAGAAAAAGAATAAATCTTTCTGTTCCAGCTTCCCTCCCATATGGGGACATTTTCCTTCCCTGGGTTCCCAATGGCACAATTGCCTGTGTCTATACGAGGGGCAGGACAATTTGACACACTTAGTGTCATGTTTCCCTTTCCTTGGTTCTAGCTCTGACACCTCCGTTAACATTTAACCATTGACATTATCTGGAAAATACCAGACCACATATGATGAGGTTTAGTAAGGCCAAGTGCCGGGTCCTGCATTTTGGTCACAACAACCCCAAGCAATGCTACAGGCTTGGGGAAGAGTGGCTGGTACAATCTGCATTTTTCACTGCAGAAAGTGTCTTAATTTTTTGCTTTCTGTAGTGCCAAGAACAGTGTTAGTCTTAAAGTAATAATAATAAATCAGCAATGATGTTAAGAAGGCCCCAGCTCACATTAACTAAGATAGATGGGCATCCTTTCCTAATGTGCAGTTTCCAAATAGCGTATGGCAACACGAAGATATTAAAAACGTCAGCTTTAATTCTAATATGCTACCGGGTTATAAAGATGGGCATTGGTGTGGTGCAGAAAACATGCCTATCTGTCAGGCCAGTGCTGTTCTCACCATTAGCAGAAACAGACAATAATACTATTTCTGTCATTAATGGGTCACGGGGCGATTATATTAGTGTAGGGCTTGTTACTTCATTTAAACAAGTTTGGCCATTTAACTGGGATAGTTAAACTGGCATACCAAAATGAGTCCCAATGGGGTTATTTTAATTCCAAATTTAGGGTGGCTTTCTAGCTGAGTTTAAATTCCCTCTAGAGTAGGTTAGGATAAACTGAATAATAATAACAAATGGGTTGATCAGAGAGCTATACTGCTATTACCCTCTGAGTTGAAGGGCAAGTTCTAGCTTACCTCTGCTTTACTTTTCTGCATAGAGAAAATTTTATATATCAGGAGCAACTTTAATGAAAATTTACAATAGATGTTTCTGCACTCAAACATTCTGGGTTTAAATGCAAATGCTTTTCCGTAATTTTCCCTCTGTTTTGCTGCCTTCATTTCCGTTCCTCCAGAACATCACTTTGTGGTTTCAATTTTAGAATTTGCGTCCTTTCATTTCTCTCCTAGCCAACGGTGCTCCATTATAAATGACAGGTGACTTGTTTGAGGTGCTGCATTAGCTCATCAGCCTCTTTCCTTTTGGTTTTCCTCCGCAGGTTTTCTTGCTACTGTTATATCACGGTCGTAGAAGCACCACAAAATCTGCAGATGGGCAAATTATAGAAACATTGAGCAACTCTGTCTTTACTAGACTTCTTCAGTTTATTCTTTCGGAGCAGGCTGAATTGCCTTCTAGCAGATGCTGTGGAGCATTAGGCAATGTTTGCAGAACATCGGGAATTTTGCAGGTCCACATGCTAAGGGCTCAGTAGCAACATATGTGTCTTCTGATATCTGATGGTGACATTCAAGCGTGGCCTTTTCCTTACTGTGGACAGCAATTGTTGTGCTCAGGTCCCGTGGTTCTGCGATTCAGTTATGTTCGGATGGTGTTCTCTTAAACATGGCAGGAATGTTATTGTCTCACCGCCGTATGGTGTCCAGTGGCACATGCTTCATTCCCATCCGATCTCCTTACACATGGATTGTGCAGGTCTATGTACTGCATCCTCAGTAATAGATGCTTCTTCTACCTGCTTGTATTCATTGATGATATAAATGTGTATCAATTTATCATTGTAAACAATAGGAAACTGTTTATTTCAAAATATAGAATGTCATTTTCACTTACGTGCCTTTAATAACTTCCTCAAGATGGCAAAGCATTTTATTTTTCTGCGATAACTGGGTTTTCTGTAGCGCTGGGAGGAAGGCAGAGCTCCAGATGGGCTTTACCATGCGTTTATGTCACTGACAGCTCCACCAGCCGGCAGCTTGTGAAACAGGCTTTACACCTTCATTATCGACACCAGNTTGTGAAGTCCCCAGAAGAAAAAGAATAAATCTTTCTGTTCCAGCTTCCCTCCCATATGGGGACATTTTCCTTCCCTGGGTTCCCAATGGCACAATTGCCTGTGTCTATACGAGGGGCAGGACAATTTGACACACTTAGTGTCATGTTTCCCTTTCCTTGGTTCTAGCTCTGACACCTCCGTTAACATTTAACCATTGACATTATCTGGAAAATACCAGACCACATATGATGAGGTTTAGTAAGGCCAAGTGCCGGGTCCTGCATTTTGGTCACAACAACCCCAAGCAATGCTACAGGCTTGGGGAAGAGTGGCTGGTACAATCTGCATTTTTCACTGCAGAAAGTGTCTTAATTTTTTGCTTTCTGTAGTGCCAAGAACAGTGTTAGTCTTAAAGTAATAATAATAAATCAGCAATGATGTTAAGAAGGCCCCAGCTCACATTAACTAAGATAGATGGGCATCCTTTCCTAATGTGCAGTTTCCAAATAGCGTATGGCAACACGAAGATATTAAAAACGTCAGCTTTAATTCTAATATGCTACCGGGTTATAAAGATGGGCATTGGTGTGGTGCAGAAAACATGCCTATCTGTCAGGCCAGTGCTGTTCTCACCATTAGCAGAAACAGACAATAATACTATTTCTGTCATTAATGGGTCACGGGGCGATTATATTAGTGTAGGGCTTGTTACTTCATTTAAACAAGTTTGGCCATTTAACTGGGATAGTTAAACTGGCATACCAAAATGAGTCCCAATGGGGTTATTTTAATTCCAAATTTAGGGTGGCTTTCTAGCTGAGTTTAAATTCCCTCTAGAGTAGGTTAGGATAAACTGAATAATAATAACAAATGGGTTGATCAGAGAGCTATACTGCTATTACCCTCTGAGTTGAAGGGCAAGTTCTAGCTTACCTCTGCTTTACTTTTCTGCATAGAGAAAATTTTATATATCAGGAGCAACTTTAATGAAAATTTACAATAGATGTTTCTGCACTCAAACATTCTGGGTTTAAATGCAAATGCTTTTCCGTAATTTTCCCTCTGTTTTGCTGCCTTCATTTCCGTTCCTCCAGAACATCACTTTGTGGTTTCAATTTTAGAATTTGCGTCCTTTCATTTCTCTCCTAGCCAACGGTGCTCCATTATAAATGACAGGTGACTTGTTTGAGGTGCTGCATTAGCTCATCAGCCTCTTTCCTTTTGGTTTTCCTCCGCAGGTTTTCTTGCTACTGTTATATCACGGTCGTAGAAGCACCACAAAATCTGCAGATGGGCAAATTATAGAAACATTGAGCAACTCTGTCTTTACTAGACTTCTTCAGTTTATTCTTTCGGAGCAGGCTGAATTGCCTTCTAGCAGATGCTGTGGAGCATTAGGCAATGTTTGCAGAACATCGGGAATTTTGCAGGTCCACATGCTAAGGGCTCAGTAGCAACATATGTGTCTTCTGATATCTGATGGTGACATTCAAGCGTGGCCTTTTCCTTACTGTGGACAGCAATTGTTGTGCTCAGGTCCCGTGGTTCTGCGATTCAGTTATGTTCGGATGGTGTTCTCTTAAACATGGCAGGAATGTTATTGTCTCACCGCCGTATGGTGTCCAGTGGCACATGCTTCATTCCCATCCGATCTCCTTACACATGGATTGTGCAGGTCTATGTACTGCATCCTCAGTAATAGATGCTTCTTCTACCTGCTTGTATTCATTGATGATATAAATGTGTATCAATTTATCATTGTAAACAATAGGAAACTGTTTATTTCAAAATATAGAATGTCATTTTCACTTACGTGCCTTTAATAACTTCCTCAAGATGGCAAAGCATTTTATTTTTCTGCGATAACTGGGTTTTCTGTAGCGCTGGGAGGAAGGCAGAGCTCCAGATGGGCTTTACCATGCGTTTATGTCACTGACAGCTCCACCAGCCGGCAGCTTGTGAAACAGGCTTTACACCTTCATTATCGACACCAGTTAATTACAACCCCAGCTGGCTGGCCACCTTGTCTTTTACCTACATGGTTCCTCACTTTTAAAACTATGACTGTATTGTAAGGGTCATGACTTTCCTATCAGTGTCAAGGTGGTTGGCTCAGCAGTGCAGCTGGGAAAAGGTCCCTGTGTGGCCATAAACTGAATTATAACAATGAGGGAGGGACAGACCATCGGGTACGATGAAGCTGCTGTAGCACTCCTGACTTTAACAGAGCCATCGCAAATTTGCATCAGCCAACAATGCGCGGTGTGGACAGGAGGGAGATGAAGTCTCTTGTCCTCCCCTGTCAGTTGCACTTTGAAATATAGAATTGAGTTGGCACACGTATAGGAATGGGGCTGGCTGTGTCTGAGACAGGCCTGAGACCACCTCTGGACGGACATGGAGTCAGTTGTCATCATTGTGCTATCATAACGGGAGGGCTCGGCACAGCTCGTAAGTGAAAATGCAGTGGGAAGGCCATTGGCTGTGAAACAAGGAGAGGGGAGAAAGAAATTCGGTCAGGGCTCTATCAGCGCTGCATGATGTAGTCCTGGCTTATTGAGTATATCCGTGACGCAACACCTCTGCTCTCGACTTCTTTTTAAACTTTGTCGAAAGTTTCTGTCTATGACTAATGGGAAGCATGACATGTAACAATCCAATCGTATAGTTAGTGTAGGCTGTTTGCTCAGATTACTAGACTTGCCCTTTACCAGGCTTTGATTTATGTGGACCTATTAAGAGAAGGGCAGGAACAGTCCTTTGTTTGAGCTCTGAAAGAAAACGGAGGTATGGGACAATTTATAGCTTGGGCTTTGTTGCTGAAAAGGGGTTTTGTGAATTTGTTGGAATAAATATTCTCAAACACGTGAAGCAAAATGAAAACGCACTAAATTAAGAGTGCCTTTTAAATTAATGTCAGTTGAGAAGAAGAGACGAGTTGTTTTAGTTGATTCACAGTAATTATTAAGATCATATTTTTTGGTTGAGATGCGCAAACACGGCTTGACTGTTGCAACCTCTTATCTCGAGAGTACAAAGAGCAGTGTCTGTTCCGATCCAGCAAACACAGCTCTGGCAGTTCTCCGCGTAGGTAAGTAAACAAGGCAGGAGCAAGCCCAGCAGAAGACAAGGAGCACAGCGCAACAGAGGGCTCTGTAGGATGCTTAGAGGGAAAATATATTAACAACGTGCCTGAAGGAAGTTTTTTCCTATCCTCAAAAGTGCTTTTTAGATTGCCGCAGGCATATGAAGAAACATCGCGGTGGGCTGGGGATTTTGGAATTGGTGTCATAATTTGCTAATGAAAACATATTTCCTAGCCTTTTGGGTTTTTCGGTGATCACATGAACTCAGAAGAACATCTTGTCGTATAGTAATGCTGATTTATTTTACAATTTATTTCTAATTTCCTGTGGATTTACTAGGATATGCGTTACAAACTGCACCTTCCTCCTCTTCTAGGTTTTGACACTTGCTCAGCAAGAGTCACCATTTACACAAGAATATATTAGCTTTCACCAAATTGAGAAATTTTTTGTTTAAATTAGAAACTAGTTGCAATTTGTTGTTATAGTTACCAGAAGACTAGCAAGTGAAAAAGACCTCTCATGGGCTATTTGTTTTGTTGTGTATCATTTCACATCTTAAAAGTGGATTTTTGTCTCTTACTCTACTAGGAAAATGTTCCGTTATTAGTATTAATCATTTTTATTTTGGCCATAGAACATAATTTTAAACCATTTTCGAAAGAGCTGGAATTCAGAACCCGTAAGACTTTTCCAACCCTTAAACCCAATCTCCTGTTACAGCTGTCTCTCTTCCACATGGTTCTCTCTTGTACAACTCTTGTACAACCCTAAATTTAATCAGGGGTGGGTTTTTTGTTGTTTTTTGGATTGTTTTTTTGGGGGTCCCACTGTCCTTACTGGAAACCTGACCCAGACCCTCACTCTTCTGACAGGAATCTTCTGATTTCTGGGGTAAGTGTATCCCTGGCTAATTTACATGCATTTGTTGTTGTGCCAACAGCAGTCTTTAATGTAGGTAGGTAGCTTTCTTCCTGGGTTCTTGAACCTCATTACGTGTTTAGGGAACAATCCTGTCTTTTCGGTGTTCATTTTATCAATGGCTTCTTTCCCAAAGGTAGACTTTGTGTTCTACCAAATTCTGTGTCTGTCCCACTTTGAATTAATCACCCTTATGCAGGAGTGCGCAAATTGTGCACACGGTGTGCATCGTAGCAAAGTGGCATTAATGTTTCCCTATTGCTTTTGGGAACACTTCACTTCATGCATTGGCAAATGCTTCTCTTTTTTTCACATCTGCAGCACACTAGTTGTTCATAGCAAACATCCCAGCTCTTCTTTCCTTCCATTTCCAATGGTGGAGACCCAAAGGGTGTCATTATTCTCTGGAAGAAAAATCCAATTATTTCATAAGTGCTTGACCTTGTGCTTTGTATGTTTGATTCTTTCCGTAGTTTTCCTGATCTTCATCTTTATTTATGATGCTTCTGACTGTCACATCAGCAAATGTTCTCAAAACATTTCTAGTGGACCATGTCACTGTGCTGTGGTGAAAATGTGAAACTGTTTAATAGGATCGGCTTGTAGGCAGAACAACTATTTCCTCTGGCCAGGTACTTCTCTTTCTGGTTTCTGCTGAGAGGTTCAGCCTTGGGGGTTCAATTCAGACCTCAACAGGAGTCAGGATCTCAATGCCGTCATCCTGAGCCCTGTGCCGGTCCTGGTCTGCCAAGCAGAATCAGCTCTTGTGGACCATATGTGTTCTGGACCATACATGTAAGACAAATGCTCTAGTGAATGGAGTGCCCCCACCTGTGGTAGACATGGTGTACCATATATTTCAGCTATTAGGTAAAAATTGCAGATTATCTTGTTCTTATTTAGCGCTCTATTGCTGCTCCATTC
>VYZM01018746.1:91939-150485 GCA_013398915.1 Dromas ardeola | reverse complement strand
CCGAATTCTGGAGCAGTTTGTTAATTTTAATGTTTGGTACAAACAGAACGTCATTCCAGTGACCAAATGCTCCTGTAGAAACACAGTGTTATATTCTGTCCCTTGTAGCTTGAGGATAAATTGGGACCAAAGTGTGGTAGTGAGACTAAGGCACTGGTCAAATTCCAGTAGCTGCTGGAAAGTGTTGCTGCTCTGGGCTTGGATGCTTGATGTTTTAGCCTTGATAGCTTTGTGGCTATAGACAGGACCTGGGAGATTTTTACTTTTCCTGACTGAGTGTATCAACTTTCAGAGATGTCTGACAGACCTCTCACATCACTAAAGATCCGTGCTTTAGTTTTTCCATACGTAATGTTATTTATATCCTAGGCTAATAATAATGCACTATATCCCATATAAGCTTTTTTTTTAACTACAAACTCTTCAGATCCAGCATTCTGTGTGGTGTGAGTTTGTCATCGCTGTAGTGTCGGAGCAGCTTTGTGTGTTCTATAGCACAGGTAGCACCTCTCAAGTGTGGCTGACCCTTCCTCGCTGCAGAGGGGAGGTGCAAGATGCCTGTTCTTTTGCTGTGGTGGGGGTGAGCAGGGAGCGGTCTCTTGCTTGTTTTAAATGTACGCCCCACTGGGGGTATCTGTTAGGAGAGGTGAGTGACAGAAGTGTGCCTTGGAGGGGAAGGTGTTAGGGTTTGCAGTGGTCCAGAGTTTCTGTGTAAGGTCCCTCCATAACTGGACAGGCCACTGGGAAAAGTTTTTCTCTTGTGGGAAGTGTGACAGCTTTCCTGGGCCCAGGTTTTCAGATATCTTGAAGAGGGCACTTTGGGATCATGGACTTGATTCAAAGCTCCTTGAGACAGCAGCACAGACAGCAGGTGCTAGGTCATTGACAGATTTTATCAAAACTTAGTTGGAAGGAACTTTTTTGTCAACAAGCTATGTTAAAAAAGTTATCCATTGAGTATACATTGCATGATTTTCACCCTGTCACTAATAGTGTTTCTAAAATCACAGCATCGCAGAATGGTAGGGGTAGGAAGGGACCTTTGGAGATCATCCAGTCCAACCCCCTGCCAGAGCAGGTTCACCTAGAGCAGACTGGACAGGAACTCATCCGGGCAGGTTTGGAACATCTCCAGGGAAGGAGACTCCACAACCTTTCTGGGCAGCCTGTTCCTGTGCTCTGGCATCCTCAAAGTAAAGAAGTTTTTCCTCATGTTCAGATGGAATTTCCTGTGTTCCAGTTTGTGTCCGTTGCCCCTTGTCCTGTCGCTGGTCACCACTGAGAAGAGTCTGACCCCAACCTCTTGAGACCTCCCCTTTAGATATTGATAACCATTGATTAGATTCCCTCTCAGTCTTCTCTTCTCCAGGCTAAACAGACCCAGGTCTCTCAGCCTTTCCTCATAAGAGAAGTGCTCCAGTCCCTTGATCATCTTTGTAGCCCTCTGCTGGACTCTCTCCAGTAGTTCCCTGTCCTTCTTCAACTGAGGGGCCCAGAACTGGACACAGTACTTCAGATGTGGCCTCACCACGGCAGAGTAGAGGGGGAGGATGACCTCCCTCGACCTGCTGGCCACACTCTTCTTGATGCACCCCAGGATGCCATTGGCCTTCTTGGCCACAAGGGCACGTTGTTGGCTCATGGTCATCCTGTTGTCCACCAGAACTCCCAGGTCTCTTTCTGCAGAGCTGCTTTCCAGCAGGCCAGCCTCTAACCTGTACTGGTGCATGGGGTTATTCCTCCCCACGTGCAGCACCCTACACTTGCCTTTGTTGAATTTCATAAGGTTTTTCTCCTTCCAGCTCTCCAGCCTGTCCAGGTCTTGCTGAATGGCAACACAGCCTGCTGGTGTGTCAGCCACTCCTCCCAGTTTTGTGTCCTCAGCAAACTTGCTGAGGGTACACTCTGTCCCCTCATCCAGGTTGTTGATGAGTGTATTGAACAAGACCAGACCCGGTACTGACCCCTGGGGACCACTGCTGGTTACAGGCCTCCAACTGGACTCTGCGCTGCTGATCACAGCCCTCTGAATTCTGCCATTCAGCCAGTTCTCAGTCCACCTCACTGTCCATTTCTCAATCCACCACACTTCCTAAGCTACCTAAAATGCAGACTGCATTGACCAGCCAAAGGCCAGTTGGTCTGTCCCTGTGATGTTCTGCATTCCTCTGCCCACCACCACCAACTAGAAGCGTTTTGTCTTGCTTAAGTTCAGTTTCAAGTAACAATTCATGCAAAGCTAGCATTGTTCCAACATAAGGCCACTGGTGAGGTGGCCTGGCTTTATGGGGTGAAGGACGGATGAATGAGTATAGAGTTTCTGCAGAAATCTTTTTCTGATTAGCTGTGTGTTTTGTAAATTAAAATGTACCGTGAACTTTATTACCCTAATCCACACACAACAAATGCACAGGAATGCTGTATGTACCCACAGCTGCAGAAGATAACTTAGGCTACTATTAGTTATTAATTTAATATGATCCTCTAATCACAGGCGATACAGTAATGCACAAAAGGACACACACAAATTTATATTTGGTATTTTCTGCCTTGAAGTTTTTTGTCACATAATCTAAGCATGGGTTTAAGTTTTTGATGACGTGTATGAAAAGGCTTTTGATTATTTGGAGGAAAGAATTAAGGAATTCTGAGCTTGTCATGTGTTTAGAGACAGCTTCATATACAGCTTCAGTATCTTGTATCTGTACATCTGACCATGAAGAATTCAAGATTAAAGGTCACATATGAGCAGTCTTCATACTGAGATAGTTTGTTGATAATAAAGCACAATTTTGACTTCTTATCCTTCTAATGAAATGGTCTTGCACACATTGCAAAACTCTGGTAATTTCATTTTACTGTAATTCACAAAGAGAATAATAGGCAAGCAACAATGCACTGGGGTGTTTTATTAGGAAATTGAGGGCCATCTTCACTGTTTTTTCCAGATAGCTTTTCTCCTTCCCTCTGTGTTGTTGTTTTTCAGAATTGCATTGCTTTGGTACTATCTCACTTCTGCAAAAGGCAATTTTGTTAAATGTATTCCCGAATGCACTAATGAAGTTATAATTGTTTGGCAAAGGGTTGGAGACAAAGACGCGGCCATGAAAAATGAGCCATGTCAACAGAAAACTGATTTGTGATCAGAAAAAGCGGAAAATGTGGTCAATGTTGTATTATCTGTTTGTCTCCCACTTTCAGGTGTATCCAGTCTCCCAAGGGAGCTGTTAATGTCAGGAGCATCTATACACTCTGTCAACTCTTCTTCCCTGTCAAATTATATCAGAGTAGAGACTTTTTTCATCTCTCAGTGCTACGGCTTTTGCCCAGTGTAACTGGATATCCTCAGGCTTTGTGGTTGGCACTGGAATTTGGGCACCGAGTTCTTTTTCCTGCATCTGTACCTGTCTCTAGCTATGTCTCTCGTCTGTGCTTATAAAATGGGAGAAAAGCCCAGTCTAGTCTTGAAAGAGATGTTATGAGGAGAAACGTGTTAAAGACTGTAAGTTTTGGGGTAAGCAGTCAAGGATTTAATAGATAAAATATGAATTTGCTATGGACTCATTGTAAAAGAAGATGTATCTTGTTCCAAGCTAATAGTTGTGTGGCATTTTGGCACGTATGGGAAAAGCTGTTGCTCCCAGTGTCTGCTAGGAGATCATATTATTTCCTTCTCTTAACTTGTAATGCGTTTACCCTGGCTGTGATTTATGTAGCCAGGAACAAGAACTGAAGCACTTACACAGGGGAGAGGATGGGTTCCTTGTATGCCTGCACTGTTAAAAGCTAAATCTTCAGATCTTTAAACCATAGGACAGTGTTTCTAAAGAGGATGCCTTAAACCTGTTTGTATTATTTTATTAGTTTCACTACTGTGTTGTTTCTACACTGTTTAACAGCAGCTGATATCTTCTCATATTTTTCAAGATCCCGAAGTGTTTATTGTAGTTGCAATCCTTCTTTCTTCGAGATCAGAAGAGTAGCTGGGCTTCTACAGCAAACAGAGACTGCAGATCTATTTTAGCCAATGAGCCATTAGTTTATGCTAGTCTAGGAAATTCTGCTTTCTGTCAAACTGCAGCAGCTTATTTATACTCTCATAGAGTTGGCATTAATAATATCCAGTCTTCTTAAAATGTGCACTGTTTGTTTTGTTCTAATCCATCTGTTTGAAAAACAACAAGTTAAATGGGTTACGCGTTAGGCATGTTGCTTTGATGACAGATTTGGAATTTCCTGCCTCGGATAAAGGAGCAAGGATTAGCCTTAAAGATGTGATTCCACCTCTTCCATCCAGATCTAATGCTTGCCTTGCAAAAGGAGGAACAATCCTGTCTTTGCAAGGGATTCTAGGAGGCCCCCTTTCTGAAGTGGGAAAGCTGCACTCCAGATGCTCAGATAAATTGTCGGGGTGTCCCTTATTTTACAGGCAGCTGCTAAGACCTAGGAGGGATGCTGTCTTTCCTCATTGCCACTGACTGAAGAGTAAGAGGTGACTTCTTAAATATGTGCTATTTTTATATAATCTGAGTTTCATTGTATTATCTGGCATGAACATCCTACAGGTCATTAGGAATATAGGAAGGTTTAACAGATGTGCAGGCAAAGAAATGCCCTGTCCCTCATATAGATAGTATCAGACAAAATTGCACGTATTTACTAATGTTCCCTTACCACCTGAGTACCCTGCAAGAAAAACAACACCTGAAGGGTAAGGCAAGGTCCTAAAGCAAGTATTACATTAAACAGGTGTCATGGTTTCAGCTGGAATGGAGTTGACTTTCTTGCTGGCAGCTGGTGTGGTGCTGTGTTTTGGATTTGGGATGGAAGCGGTGTTGATGGCACAATGATGTTTTTGATTGTTGCTAAGCAGTCAAGGCCTTTTCTGCTCCTCACACCACCCCGCCAGTGAGTAGGCTGGGGGAGCACAAGAAGGTGGGAGAAGACACAGCTGGGACAGTTGACCCTGAATGACCAAAGGGATATTCCATACCATGTGGTGTCATGCTCAGTATATAAAAGTGGGGGAAGAAGAAGGAAGGGGGAGACATTCAGCCTGATGGCATTTGTCTTCCCAAGGTAGCGTTATGCGTGATGGAGCCCTGTTTTCCTGGAGATGGCTGAACACCTGCCTGCCGATGGAAAGTAGTGAATGAATTCTTTGGTTTGCTTTGCTTGCATGCGCGGCTTTTGCTCTACCTATTGTTTTGTCTTTATCTCAGCCCATGAGTTTTCCTTACTTTTCCAGTTCTTCTCCCCATCCCACTGTGGGGAGGGGAGAAGTGAGTGAGCATCTGTGTGGGTTAAACTACGACAACAGGCTAGAAAGTTAAAGGCTGAACTCTTACCATGAGCCCTGATGACTGCCTGCATTCTCACTAAAAACTTACTAGCTATGCTTTTTCCTTCCATGCTATTAATGCACCATGCAAATACTCCTGTATCGGTGCAACCTGTATCTCTTATGTCAGTAGGAACGTAGCCCTCTAACCTCTGAAAGTAACACCAGCTTCCTTGGGCAATTACTTTGGCCATTTTGTGCTAGAAATGGTCCTTTAGTACTGCGCTAACTTTAAGAAAAATAGGTTTTAAATTACCCTGAAGGAAACTGTAAAAGGTAACAAGCAGGGGTGAAGGGGACAAAGAAGAATTAGAAGAACTATATTAAGACTTCAGCTTGCTGTGTTCTGCACGTAACGGAGCCAAAACAACATAACCCCCCCCCCTTCTCTCTGTAGCAGAAAGCATCCTTCAGACCGGCTCTCCTGTGCAGCCACTGTAAAGGAAGTTCAAATACAGCAGAAATAGGCTTACTGAAAAAGTTGAGAGCGGGCTCTAATTTCCAACATCCTTGTTCAACTCTGAGGCATCCGAGAGGTGCGCAAGCAGAAGTCACCGCAGCCGAGTCCGAACCCATTATTGATTGTCACTTGTGTGTAGGTGTTAGTGATGAACACTTTCCCACCCCCTGACAGGCAGGAGGGCATTTGCTTTGCTAAGTTTGGTGTTGCTGCAATCTGTTTGAGATTCTCCTGGCCGAGGGCTCATGCAGTCAGGGGCGAAGCTGTGCTTCCAGGCCAGCACGTAAAGGGTACGAGAGGTGTGTGCTCCTGAGCGGTGCTTTTCTAATTCTTCCTAATGGAAAGGTGGATGAGGAAATTAATAAACATGGGTCCCATTATGCCTTTTTTAAAATAAGCATTTCAATTTAAGGAAATGCATGCTTAGGAAAGCATAACAGCTCCATGCACTGCTTAATATCTTAAACAAATATAAATACTTGCAAAATGCTTTTCACAAGCTTTAGAAGTCAGAAAATGAAAAAGGAAATGGCATTAAAAATTAATTTTAAAAAAATATTAATAATTTCACACTAAGGTAAGGAAATTCCAATTAGACAGAAAAATACCTGGTGTCAGAGGGGCAGCACTGAATGCTATAGGATATCTAAGCCCCCAGCTGACAAAGAGTTTCTAATTCAGGGCCAAATTAAGCTTTCATTTATGCTGGCGTGTATCCCCAGGAACTCTTTTCACTTCATCAGGGTACTTGAGCCTTGCCCTTATATAGTTGAGACCATAAATGAGCCCTTAAGAAGCTTTTTGCTACTGAGAATTCTTTCGGAGCCTTATCATTATTTAAGTTCTTTCCTGAATAATGAACAGGCAGAGGCAGTAGGGAGAAAAGACTGGCAGATATGAACTTGCTGTTATAAAACAATAAAACATCCCAAAACTTGAGGATTCTGACTTTGTTACAGATGCCACTATTTAAGTAAGTCCTTATTTTTTACTGTTGACATTTAAATCCATTTAACACTGGGAATCCAGAAACTCTGGGTTATTAAGAGGATAAGTGTACCTGATTACAACATATAGCACTGCGTTATTCATGTGGAGGCTTTTCAAAATTGTCTTTCAATAACTTCTTTCCAAGTCTAAGTAAAACGGATCTCTACAGCTGGACATCTATGTCGCGTATTAGATATGTTACATACGAGTGTGACCTTCAAGCACTAACTTTTATGGGCACATCTCTTGTGGTTAGCATGATAAATGATGGTACGCTGGCTAATTAACTATATACATCTCATTAATGTCTTGCAGTTTCTGAATGTCTTGTCACTCCTTAGTCCCATGGATCACCTTTCATATCTGCTTTTCTCAGACCAACATGCAGATTTTTTCCCCTCTTCTTTCTCTGCAGAGGTACAATAATTCCAGTACTCTCTGTCCGAAAGTATGTTTGAGAAGTATATTTAGTATATCCAGTAAGAGAACGGTTGAAAAGTAACCAATAGCACCTCCTGCTTACCCATTAAATTTATTTTCACCATTTCACAAATGGAGGCCTTTCTGTGTCTTTTTGACTTGAATTATAAACTAAACAATGGAAATAACTTTTATTTTGGTTGAACGTGTTGTGAATTGTGTTAATGCAGGGAGAGAAAGGGTGCTGAGAGTTGTTATATGAAAGAATGTAAAGAATCCTACAAGGATTTTCACTCTCTTGCAGCACTGACAAGGATGTGTTAGGCATATGGCAAAAAACGTTGTCCCTATGCCTATTGTGTGTGTCTGCCTCTATGCTTGCACATAATAGAAAGCCTTTTTACGTTCCCTTCTTGAATTTTGCCATATATTAAATACCTAATAAAAGAGTTTTAAAACCTTCCCACAAAAAACATTTCTTCCACAAAGTTAATAGCCTAAATATCACTTGGAATATGTTAATTCTCTTGGATATTTTTCACTTTATTTTCTAGTAAATCGTGTTTTCAATACCACCTCAGAACAGAAATAAAAATGTTGGTGGTTTGGGGTTTTGTGTGCTTTTTTTAATTTTTTTTTTTCTTTCCCTTCTTTTAAATCCTTCTTATTTACAAGTTTTTTTCACAGGCAAAGAAAGGGAGGACAAAGTAACAAATCTCTCCATATTAGCATTTCTCTGGAAAAACTTGGAAGCAGCAGGCTTCTACCACACCTAACCAAGCAAGACGAGACAAAAAAGAGCAACGGCCAGTGTTCTAGGCAAGGCTAGCAACAGCCCGTGCCTGGGTAGCTTGTTATGATTCAAGTGTATGTTTTAATAGGAGAAAAGCAATGTTAGTTTGAATGAACTGAATACCAGTAATTCCCAAACAGAGAGCTTCCCGGCTGTAGGCAAACGCCATCTCTGACAGACGCTGTGGTATAAATGCATTTGATCATCCCGTACTAATGCATGGACCTGCCCCCATCCATGCAGCATGCCAGGGTGTAGGAACACAGCCTGCCTCCTCCCTGGGACTCCTGTTTTGCTTTTCTTGATTTGTAATGAGAGAACAGAAAGATCATGGAGCAGAAACTGAGACGACAACCCTCTCTGCACCCCTATGGGCACTAACTCCGGTCCCCTGAGCTGTGGTGAGAGCGGGAAGGGAAAGGTGAGGAATAAGCAACCTGACCTGTAGACATGTTAGGATGGAGTGCTGCCAGGGGAAAACATTGGGATGACTGCACCCACAGCATCTTGCTCAAAGGCTTGTCTGGGAAGCCTTTTGCAGGTAACTGAAATCTGCTTTCTGCTGAGCTTAGAGCTCTTGTGTAGGACTTTTCCTGCCTTCTTTACACTATATGTAGTAGGTATGTTAGTAAAGATATAATAGAAGTCCTCAGGTTGCGTTGCTTCATCTACCACTAACCTGTCACATTGCGGCTTGTCCTGCAAGAATCTGGGTTGCAGTGAGAAATCCAGCTCATTATCCAGAGGTGATACAACGCAGCGGTTGCCCGTCCTGTTTCTGCGGCTAATAGAGCTGTCAGCTCCGCTGTCATTCGCTTGTCATCCTGTCCAGAAGCATATAGAAAGTCTTAAAGGAAACAGGCCATCCCAAGAGTCAACTCTTGAAATAAAATTGACCCTTATTCAAATGTACATGCAAAATGGCTTGGACTTTTCCCTTCAGTTGTTTTTTTACTGGATTTGCCTTTCGCTCCATAGAGAGTTAATGTGGGTTGAAAATATGACATTTTTCAGGAAAAAATATCTGTTATAGGTGCCAAAGGCTGTTCTGTTGTCAATGGTTTGTGATAATTTCATGGCATATTTGGAAGAAAGGTTTTCCCCTCTGCCTCCTTCAGTTGCCTTAAGCCCAGCATTACCGTCTCATTCAAGGGGTGATAATGATTGTGTTCACTTGTTGCGTTAGATGTTTGTGCCAAGGGTGTTTATGAGTGTTCTAGCTGATTTTAAAGACAAACTTTGGTGCCTGGAGACACCATCACATGGAAAGCAATCGAGTTGCCATTGCAGGGAAGGAGAGGTTCAGCAGGTAAAGCAGCACTCAGTCAAGAAGGTTCTTGTTGGCTAGTAAAGTACAGGGGATGACAGCTGGTCTGACAAAGTGACATTTGCAGCTCCAGAGAAGTGAGACTTTCTTAATTTAACTGGAAAAGTGTCAAGATCATCTGCTGAGTATGTTAGAAGGAAGTTTTGGATGGAAAGAAAGAAAGTTTCAAGAGGAAAAATTGAATTTGGTCAGAGCCCCTGGAAAGGAGATGATTAGTTATAGACATTGGCGTGGAGGAAAGGATTTCCTCTAACAAGTGCAGCCTGCAACACATGACACACAAGGAGGCAGCACCCCTGACATGTCAGGAGGGCACCTGCAGCAAATGAGTGGGATACTGAATAAAAAGGACCTTTTACACTTTCTCTTGTAAACAGGCTGAGTATAGCCTTCTTTCTTATGTCTTAAAACCTCGTTGTTACTGTGGTGTCTATTTTGGATGCTGTAAATAAATACTCCCGCTTGGATTTTGCCTTATCCCAGCTGGAGTTAAAGTACTTGATTAAGAACAAGACATTCCTTGCCAAAGGCTGCGGCAGCCCTAATAGGCAACCAGGGAGGTGGTCTCCTCGGGGTGAGGACGGGAAGTCACCTCCTCCCGCAGTGAGGGATCGCTACTGAGGCTCTCAGCAGGCTGCTGGTGAGCGTGCCTGAATCTCAGTGGTCCTGGGGGAATTTGTCACCCGTGCACTTGGGTCATGCTGTGTTTTTATTCCTCTCTGAAAGAGTGAACCTCCGTGTTAAGGGTGAGCTTATCTTTCTCCGTTTCTTTCTTTGTTCACGAGCAGCTCCTGGTTTGCTGGGGATGCAAGTAGTTTACCAGCAATCATGTCAGAACATTTGTTAGCATCCTACTCCCACTTTTAAGTCGTAAAGCAGCAAAGGGAATTACTGCTGCCATCTCTTAAGCAAGGCAACAAAGGCATAGATGTAGTAATGCACACCCCTAAGTATTTAACCAGTTCGTTTCACATTCCTCTTTTTGTTTTCCCGAGCAAAAAGCAGCACTCCCTAGCAACCATTTTAAGGCTGAGGGCACGCTGAAACTGAGCTTGACAAATGAAAGTGAGATGCTGCGGCATGTGGGACTGGCGGAGCAGCCCGGTGGAATTATCAAGCCCACGCTGTGCACACCCGCACTGGGCTGCATCCCCGGGAGTCGCAGGGATGGGAAAAATGCAAGCAGCCACCTAAATTGGCGAGCAGGAGGTGCTCAGGAAACAGGCTCCTGCATCTTAACAACTCTGAACCTTGCCTCAGCATTAAGCGCTATACCCTTTCTTTTTTTTTGGAAGAAAAAAAAGAAATAGTGGTAAATATTAGGCTTCCTTTCTAATAGGAGAGGAGAAGCAAAAGTCCCGGTTTTAAATGCTGACCAAGTGGGCAGAGCACTTACCTGGGCTGTAGAAGGCTCAGATTCAGATCCCACCTTTGCCTGAGGAGATCTGACCATCAGTGTATGATGAATAGACTAATCACCAGGACGTGGGGTATCTAAGGTAGTGCTCTTTCCACATATGGGGCAGGCTCAGCGGTATCATTTAATGTCTCAGTGGCAGGTGTGGCTCTGCGGTGCCAGCCATGTAGTCCTGCCCTTTTCTCCATGCCAGCTCTGATGGCTTCCTGACCACACAGCACACTGCTACGCTTCACTAAGCAGAAGACATTCACGTCGGTTTTGTTGGTTTAGTTTCTCCTGGAAGGGGAGAAAAGAGGAGGACAAAGGCGCTGAAGAGTAGGACCTCCTCCCTTGAGCATCAATGACTGATCAGACTGACCCAGCTGCACCACTTACAGTCCCACCTGTTAAAGCTGCTCAGCATCTCACGGAACTGTAAAATATTCCCTGAGCTTGAGAAAGACTATTTAGTCCATAGTAGAGAAGCTCATCTAAGAAAGAGGAGACATGGACTTTCTTCTCTTGCCGTGTATTGCCCACAGTAATTTTTTTCCCATTTAAAATCATACTGAGCTCATTTCAGTTGTATACCTGTTGTACACAGCAAGACTGGGATTCTGCAGTCTAAGAGAAGTGAGCAACTGGCTAGGTCTCTCAAGCAGAGAAATGGAGGATTGATTGTGTTTTGATTCACATTGTATAGTCTTCAGTTAGTAAGTAAACTAGAAAAGCTGAATGTTCCCTTCCAAACTCAATAACACACACAATTTTCAAGGACTTCAGCAAATGTCCCGGTTACCTGCCTCTGGCGTAGCTCCCTGTATCGCTTATGAGTACTGAGCTGGGTAACTGGAAGTCTTCATATTCTCATCTGTCACTTTGTGCTCCGATGGGTTCTGCTCGCAACAAATGCTACTGAAATGAATCAGCCCCTGGAGGAGATGCACAGGGAAATAATAAGGCGAGGTAGGCGTCAAGTGTCTAGCCAAGAAGATTTTACTACCAATCCCCACTAAATAAAGTGTCAAACCTGTCAGTGTGACCATCAGGCAGAGAAGTTAAAAGGTAACAAAGCAATCAGTGTAGCTGACTTTTAAGTATATCTTCTAGTTCTTATAAAAAATGCTTGTAATCATTCTTGGGGTTCTTTATAGCAAAAATTAAAGAGGTTATATAAATGCTGGATTTTTTTCCCCAGAGATTTTTTAATGCCAGTGAAAACTTGCAGTTGCCCAGATCCGCTAGTGTTTGGGAACCATAGTCTTTCCATCCCCCCATGCACAGTTTAGAAACTTAACGAGTCATTCAGAGCATCCGCTGTGTGGGGTCCGTGGTAATGGCTTATTAGACAGGCAATGACTAATTTCAGTGTCCATGACAGGCATCCATAGCAAGATGTTTGAGCTCAGCCCTAAATCTCTTTGATAGCTTTGAAATCCTTATAGGACATCTGTTTTGTCACTCTTTTTGATTGGAGAAAAAAAAATAAATTGAAGTTTTATGCAAAGACAAATATGATAGAACTATGAAGGAACATCTTTTTATTGTCTGGTCACAGAGCCCAAAAATACTAGTATTCACAAGGGTAATAAATGCTACCAAGTTAATTTACTCTGAAGGTGGTTGAGAGTTTAGTCCTCTTGATTCCAGTCACCTTGTGTCTTATACTTACTGGGCTTATTCCTACCAAGTTTGTCCAAAATGATACGGTAGCACCCAGATATTCCACCTTTTTCTTGTCTGCAGCTGCCTATTCTCCATCAAGGCATAGCCCTGTTTTGTTATTAAATCAATGCTTATTCTATTTCCTCATTGTTTGTTCTGTTTCTTTTAAGGTTCTGCAGTTGAAACAATAATACTTCATTAGCGCTGGCATTAAGGGGAAATTGCCAGATCTAAAATTATCATTTACTGAAGCAGTATAAACTCTCCTGCTTCAGGACGTTTATCTTGGCTTTGAGCAAATAAATTGCCCTATAACAGCCAAATTTAGGGTTTTGGGAATTTCCTTTTGAAGCAGCTTGTTCTGGCTACTGTTGGAAACAAAACAGGTGACAGTTCTCACGCAACATAGGGAAGTTTGTGTTCCTTACAAAAAAGAGCTCACCCTCCAAAATAAACATAGGGACTTAGGAAACTTAGGGACTCTGTGTATTTTTGCACTTGCTTTGCTACAGCTTAGCATATATAAAAACTATGCACAAGGTACCTAGTAGATTTCATTCATACTACATGGTGAGAAATCAGATAATATTGCCTGTGTATTTAGGTTTAAAATATGTGTTAGAAATTCAGACAGTCAGGAGCATAATAGAGTCAAGTTCTGCTTATTTTTAGTAAGGTGACTCCAAATCATATTAGGAGCTGGGGAAACATCATCAGCTCCTGAGGCAGTCACAATAACGATAGCTTTATCAGCACTCATCCACCATTTTAAAGAACAAAGGTTAATAAACAGGAGATAGAATATTTATTCTAATATGGGTCCCTGGGGTACTAAGTCATCTTTAATGAGAAATGAGGTAATTACCAGTTCTGTCACCTTTCGTCTCTCAAATACACTTGAAACTGTTTAGTATGAGGCCCGTGTTGTTCAATGGAAAATAGACTTAGAAATTATTGTAAAGCATTGCAATGTCACTATATTAATGTAGACAGTGAAGCCTGAATATCGAAGTATATATTTAAAGGCGCTTTCAACATTTTTCTCAAATCTTTTAATTTTGAGATGTCAAGACAAAAAAATACACCCGTTGTCCTGGTCTGTAATCACCCTAATCATTACAGAGTACTCAGCTCCTCAAATTAGAGATATTTTGGGTTTGAAATGGAAAACATAGTGAAAGAACTGGACAGTGTGACAAATTTTGGAAGGACAAATTTCTAAATTTACATCACCTGCCTTACATCCAGAAAGCTTCTGGAGAGCGATATGAGATCAGCTAGGACGAAAAAAAACCAACCCAAAATAACAAAGGTAATGCGCATGAAGAAGGAACAAAGAACAGCTGCCGCAATTAAAGAAAATGCATGTGGTCAGACTTCTGGAAGTCTGTAAGCCTCATTTTCCTTTGCTTTGCTGTATTTGCTGGATCAAAGATTCTTGAAGTGTATTTAACTGCCTGTGCCTTTTCGCAATGTCAGAGCAGTGGAAAGGAGACGCGATGTAGATGAGAACCACGTTCTGCAGAATTAGGTTACAGGAAGATAATTACACAAACAGCCTTCATCCACATGCTGCGCAGTGCAGGCAAGATTTAAATGGTTCGAGTTACGCAGGCTGAAATAAATAGTCACTATCAGGTCACTCATGGGCCAGGGACATGGCCTTCTGGAGGACAGTCTCCCACTGGTGGGCCAGGGACATTGGCCTTCTGGAGAACAGTCTCCTCCAGCCATCTCTGCACCATGAGCGCCACTTGGAGAGCGCCTGAGCAGCAGTGAGGGATGGGTTTGCTGGCACCTGGCTGCTCCCCATGGCAGAGCTGGGAGTGGGGGTCCAGGCTGGAGCCCAGCTTTGGCTGCAGTCATGGGCTTCTGCTGCAGGTGAGGTGGGTCGGGGGATGAAGATGACACAAAACTGGGTGGAGTGGCTGAAACACCAGAGGGCTGTGCTGCTGTTTGGAGAGACCTGGACGGGCTGGAGAAATGGGCTGACAGGAACCTCATGAAATTCAACACAGGGAATTGCAAAGTCCTGCCACTGGGGAGGAACAACCCCATGCATCACATCAGGCTGGGGCTGCCCAGCTGGAAAGCAGCTTAGGCAGAAAAGGACCTGGCGGTCCTGGTGGACACCAATTTGACATGAGCCGCCAGTGTGCCCTTGCCACCACAAAGGCTAACAGTATCCTGGGCTGCATTAGGAGGAGCATTTCAAACTCAGTTCCACTCTGTCTAAATGTCAGGAAATATACTTTTTTACTGTGAAGGTGATCTAGCACTGGCACAGGTTGCCCAGGGAGGTTGTGGAGCCTCTGTCCTTGGACATACTCAGAAACTGTCTGGACATCGCTAGAGCAACAGGCTCTAGGATGAGATGACTTTCCGCAACCTCAACCAGTCTGTGACTCTGTGAGGACAGCTGATTCCTGTTGGAGTAACAGCATTGTTGACATTTACCTCCCAGGCAAAGCCAGGAGAAATCTTCACCTTGAAGACATTCTGCTCAACGGGACAAACCCTTTGTGGCTGAGTTTGCTTAGACTGTAAAATACTGAGGGTAGAGAGGCCCAAAATGGGGTTGCAGGGGCAATGGTGCTGGTGGGGTGGCCAGTGGGTGCAGAGGGTTGAAGAGAAGGGGGAGAAAGTGGACAAATAACATCCAGATGAGGAAAGGCTGAGTTCAAGTGGCCGTTTGACTGAAAGTGGGAGGGGAAAGGCAACTAGCAAAGCTGGGATGACATGCAGGCTCCTGCTGTTGGAAGAGGAGTAAACATGATTGTGACAAGAAGCTGTGAAAATGTCTTGGGTGGCAACAGCAAGGGCTCCGCTGTAGCCTGTCCCTGGTCAGCGTGCCCCTTTTGCAAAGGCATTGTGGGGATTGGCGCCTTTCCAGGCCCTCATGTCTGGTCCTGGCCTCAGGGAAGGAGTCTTGCAAAGGGATCAATGAGGACAGAGAGCACTATGAAAATTCAGATGTATATTCACAAAGAAGTTGTGTGCATTTCCAACCTCCCCTGCTCTTCTCCATGTAAACATTTATTTAACTTTAAAAAAATCACTGGCAATTGGCTGATGGTGTTCTCAGGTTATAGTTGCTAAACCAGCTCCAGGCTTGGTTCATTACAGAGTAATGATGGCTTTGCATCTTCTTGTTTGCTATTCAATAATTGTCCTCTTGAGTGAAAGTGCCTATTGACCTGAACAAAATATAATTGTGTCTCACTTCAACTTTCAGTTTTTTAAAAGCATTTCTCCATTGCCCTGACTCTCTCCAGTAATGATTGTATTTGCTATAGATTTCCCTGGCAACATAACAGTATGGAAATAAGCATTTGTACTAATCTTTTCTGCTTCAGTTCTAATATGGAATAGTCATTTTTACATCAACAGCCACTGTCTAGCTTTCCCTTCAGTGTAGAGGTGAAGGCGCTCCTCAGCATTGCTAGTGCCAGTGATGTATCTCTCAGCTTCTCTGGGTCACAATTTCTCAGTAGCTCCTTGTTCCCATTTACTCAACAGGGATAAATGGCATCTCCCTTCCTCTGCAGGTGCTGAGGCATCTGTAATGGGTTGGCACCTGCTTTCAGTCTCATCCATAGCAAACAGTTTTCAGAAGTGCTAGCATTGGTAAATCCACTTAAAGACACCAAGAACTTGCAGACTCTAATAAATCAACCCACTTTTTATTCTTACTTAAACGTTTGGAAAGCTCCCAAACCATGAAAAGTTTGGGAGTGCATTGCTCCTTCCCTCCTCACGATGAACCGGCTAGGGAGTAATTGGGGAATTTGCTTCCAGGTGGCCAGCAGAATGCCCCAGCAGACTCTCAGCTAACTCCTTGATTTGATACCATCTCCATACCAAAAGATCAGCAGGTTTATTTAAAACTGCACAGTGTAATTCTGCACAGCTAACTACTGTTTTCAGTGGCTTTGATCCCTCACGAAAACTGCATATAGCACTTTTGAGTGTAATTTGATGTGGTAGGTTTATTACCTTAATAGGCAGGAGAAAATTTTCAAGACCACTCCATGCAAAATTAGCTCTTTTGTTACATTTAATTATTTCAGGTTCATGTGATTTTAGTGCAGCATAAACAGTTAGATGTTGAGAAATGGAGAACATAAAAATAAAATGAAAATCACTTTTTTTCTCCAAACCTGGTGATTTCAGTTTTGTTTAAAAGACTAGAAATATCTTCTTCTAAGAATGAGTTGCTACCCAAGTTAACAGCACAGCATAGGGTCAAAATATTTTAAAAAATATGCCGCATGGGCACTTGGTGCAGGAACTTAAATACGTAGTTTAAAATTCCAGCATATGCTTGTTCCACATGAAAGGCCACTGTAAACAGTCCCAATTACTGCTAATTGATTTAAACCTCAGAACTCAGTAGGAAATCACAGATGTTAACTGCTCAGCGATGCACTAAAACTTCCTGAGTTTCTCACAAAAGATTCAGTGTAATTGCAAGATATCTTTTTGAGGCCTGGGGATTATATAAATCTGTTCCAGTGAGAGCTGTTCCACGGAAAGCCTTGATGTTAGGCTTGTAAGGCTGTTAAGGAAAATAACTTTATATTTGTTTCGGGACCTTCACCCTGTAGAAGGCTGAAGAAAACGTCTAACGTTTTTGTACTGCAAAGAAGAGAGAGACTCCCTCTTTTTTGGACTCCCATGAAGGATTTCAGAATCCTTTAAAATGAAAGCTGGCCGTTTTCTTGAAAAACTGAAAAAAGATGTGGCAGAAAGACTTGAAAAAATCCAGTCGGCAAAAAATAGGTCTCCTGAACTGATACGCAACACTCAAGCTTAAGCTATAGGACAGGGAATATAGGGAAAATGTTCCAGAAGTCTTTGATTAAAAAAGCATAAAGGTTGTCTCTGGACTATCTGGGAGCCTGAAGTTAAACAATGGACAGAAGTGCATAGGAGGATGCAATAACCACTTAAATGTAAATGAAGACAAGCTTCAGCAACCAAATTGCTTCTAGAATTAAAATGACCCTGTTCCCCTCCTTATCCATAGAAACTACCTACAGATGCTATCTGCTGGTTAATCCGTGTCTTCATTTCCTTTTCTGTGGCAGTTATGATGATGTTCTCTCGAGCAGAAGTAATTTTTCTGAAAGTTAAAGAAACATTTTTTTTTTTTCTAAAAACCACAGAGCTAGTAATATAAATTCTTTAATGTCATTAGGAATTCAGTAATATCCCAAGCTGACGGTGAATCTCTCAGCAAGATGAAGTGTTGCAGATCAATTACTGGCAGGTTTCCCAGCAGGTGAGTCGGGAGTTCAGCTTGTATGGTTTAAAGCCTCAGGGCATCTCTGGGTTGCAGATTATTTTTTGCTGGGGTGTCTGGGACCTCCAGGGTTGGTGGCTCTGGCACAGGGCAGAGTAAGAGCAATAGCTTGCTGAAGAAAGTGAGTTGGATAAAACTGCAAATTAGAAATCAGGAGAACTGGGATCTGCTACGTGACTGCCATTTTCCCATGCCTCTGCATGCTGTTTGTGAAATAAAGAATTATTTGTCCCCTGTGAAGCCTTCTGAAATCCCATTAGAAAATGCTGTATGTCAGGAACACGGTGTTCGCAGTGCCGCTGCGGGTCCCAGGCATGGCTCCCAGCCCAGACGATGACAGAGGGAGAATCCCTTTCCTAGGGAGTGCTCTTTGAGACAGTAATACCAGTGCAAAGAGAATGAAAATGGCCATGCCTCTGCAGCTGAGGTTATGTTTATGTCACTGCAAGCCAGTATGTTTGACAGAGGTATCTGTCCCTGAGTGCACTGGCCAGAAATTTATGGCTTAACAGGCAGAACAACTGTGTGAAAAAAGCACTCTGACCTCTGGTGAAGAGGGAACTGCCCCATGATGCTGGCAAGATTAGGGGATCCTCTCTCCCTACAACTACCCATCAGCCCATTCCAGGGCACAAAGCTTACCCTGCCTCTCCTTCCCACCCCGTCCTCTCCAAAACCCAACAAGACAGTTACAAAACATAGAATCATAAAATTATAGAATGGTTCGGTTTGGAAGGCACCTTAAAGATCGTCTAGTTCCAACCCCCCTGCCATGGGCAGGGACACCTCCCACTAGACCAGGCTGCCCAAAGCCCCATCCAGCCTGGCCTTGAACCCTTCCAGGGATGGGGCATGCACAATTTCCCTGGGCAACATGTGCCAGTGCCTCACCACCCTCACAGTAAAGAGTTTCTTCCTGATATCTAATTTAAATCTCCCCTCTTTCAGTTTTAAACCATCACCCCTCGTCTTATCATTACACTCGCTGATAAAGAGTCCTTCCCCATCTTTCCTGTAGGCCCCCTTTAGGTACTGGAAAGCTGTCTCCCTGGAGCCTTCTTTTCTCCAGGCTGAACAACCCCAACTCTCTCAGCCTGTTCTCATAGGAGAGGTGCTCCAGCCCTCTGATCATCAAGTTAGTGATCATCACCCTAGGCCTACAGGGTCACGTAGGTTGGAGAACATCTTGGGGTCATCCAGCTCCAAGATGCCGTTCAAGACTGGGCCAACATCCACCAGGTCCCTCAGCCTGGGTGGGGGACAGCCTTTATACAGCAGGAGCACAGGCAAGGGTCATTAGCAATGTCAGTGTCCTCCTCCGGCTTGCTCCTCACCCTTTGCTCTTTCTCAGCAAGTTTGCTAGGGTTTTGGGCAAGGCCCCTGGTTTACTCTGCAGCCTTTTCCAAGGGTGTTGCCTGGACTGAAAGACTCCCTCATCCTCCATCTGTACTGTGCTCCAGTACTGGTGTATGGTTTATATTGTGTCCTTCTTATATTATAGTTTTAGGTACATGAACAGGTTTGTGTCTTATTCATCCTCTTAAGAATACAGATGAGAAACCAAAGTAGGACAATATTTACACCGGGAATAATAGCCTGAGAATCAGGAGTAACATATTTCCCCGTGTTGTTATGCGCACATTTCGGAAATGTTATCCTGCTGTTCATTTAATGAGATTGTACCAGGGAAAAAAGGAGAAGGATGCAGGCGTGGCGAATGTGTCTAGCAAATCTTTAAATGCCTGAGTGGTGATGATAATGTGAGCAGGAGTTCATTGCTCTGCATTTTAGAAATACATTTTAAAAACTTCCAATTTTGCTAGGCATTTATTTGCATACAGGCAGTTCTGCCTCTCCTTTCTGTAATTTTATTGCAGCTGTAATAGAGCTTTTGGAAATCAAATGCATTCCACTATATTTCAAGGTTCTGTCTGTGCTGCTGCATGATATCTGATTTATGAAAAGAAGGCACTGTTTGCCCCACCCTCTGTGTATCTGACAGAAAAATACAGTAAATTGAGATTAATATATCCATTCCTTGTACATGTGGGTGTATATAAGGGAGATGCAGATTTCAGTCTCATAGAGGTTTCTCTTCTCACCTTATGTAAGCTTGAAATATATTATTGGGGTTTTTTCCATGTTTATTCCTCCAGTCTCGTGCTGGATGCTGCTAATGAGATGGTAAGTTTATTGGCCATTAAGTCTTCCTTGAGGTTGTTACAATTGCATTTTAATCCTTTGAACTTGTCTATCATTCCTGCTTTTTTCAGATTAAACAGGAGATGGGAAGGGAGGAGTTAGCCTCTCCTCCACTGAACTGGCTATTGTCATTACACCACTTTCTTTCAGACTCCCTGCCAGTCCTAGCATCTGTTTTTTAGAATATGACTTTTCAGTCAGTATCCTATCACTAACTGGAGGTATTACTCTTAGAAGCAACTCAGATCCCATTATTTTTGTTAAGTTATATGTTAATTTTAATTTGAAAATGGCACTTGAGGTCAGATTCCCCTCCTCTCCCTTCCCGCAGCCCTTACCCATCTGTATCGGAGTTATTGAGATGATCTCTATGGAAAATCCTTGGCATTCTGGATTTAAATTGGTGTATGAGAGGGGAAAACTTTTGTTCTCCATGCTTTCTCATCTCCTCTGGAAGAAGCGATACTTGATGCTGACCAGAACCCTAAGAAAGGACTCTTTTCTCGGTCTATTTTTGGTTACCACGCAGTACTGGATATAATTTTATTAGCCATTGTGCCTTAAGTCAGACTCTCATTACCTGGTTTAACATGTTATTGGGTGGTTTCTGAAACAGTTATTTTTATCAAATCGTATTTAAGTACTGGAAGTAGAGATGAATAAGCTGCAAAGAGAATGTTATGTTGCTAAGAAGGTAAGAAAGGTGTTGATGGAAGATAATGTCTCGTAGAAAACTGGATAGAACAAAAAATAACCTTGCTACACCTGGATACTGGTTTTGTCATGGCATTAGGTAGCTATTACTGAACTGTATGCTGTCTTTCCTGCTGTGAAACAAAAGGTGAGAGAAACGAACTTTTAGCCATTTTTACATTTCATTAACAAATGGTCTTACTTGAAAATGCAGTTCTCTAGATCTTGGCAGTAGTGAGATGCCTGTAGACAGGAGTATAAGTCTTCTCTCAGTGATTTGTGGGGCTGGATATTAAACCTGCAAAATCCTGAAAGTATCTGTACTGTAAGATGAGAGGGCTGGTAATGTTATTGGTCAAATATCCTCAGTGAGACCCATACGATTCCATGGTCATGTACCAAACTTCAGCCTGCTGTTGTCAGACTTGTTTACTGTCTTCCAGATGAGCCCAACACTTAAGAAAAAGTAATATCTAGCTTATTTTCAACCTACTGTAGCTCCTTAGGCTTTGCAACAATAAAGGGATATTATTCTCATCCTTGAGAATAATTTTAACCTACCCTTAAGATACCAGTGACTGAAAGTAATCATGTAAACGTTATTGTACACCTTTCCATCCATCTTCCATATTACTTGCAAGGATTATAGTTATTGTGAGCAGGGAGTGAGTGTTGGGATGTTCACGTCCCCCCGTGCACAACCCCGGATGGGCCAGCGCCGTGCCCTGGGTGCTGCTGGAGGGGAGAACGTGGCACCTGAGGAGCGCGCCCACAGACTCTGCTCTTCTGAAGACGTTTCTAATATTAGATTTGTGTTATTGATCTCTGCTCTCCCTGGAGCTAGGAAAAAAAAAAAAAAGAAACTACTGAAAGAAGCCAATGAGGCAAGTAAGGCAAAATGTTAAGAACTGATTTGTGTTTGTTGTTAAAGAGCGTCATGAAATGCTTGCTGCCCAGATTAGATCATCTGCGGGACAGTGATGAAAATCCCACTGGCATGGGCGTTATGCAGCATTTATGTCTCTGTTTTGCTCTTAAAATGAGTAAATTGGGATTATAGAGAAATATATGCGATTCTGAGGCATTGCGCTAACTGAATTTCTCCCCAGATGTGTACAAGTATAATGGAGCAGATCCCTCAGGCAAACTTGCATCATCCAGTGATGAAAAGGCCAAGGAAAGTTCAGATCCATGCTACCAATCCAAAAGCAGAAATCCATGAAAGGCCACTGAAAGCAGGAATGGTGTTTACTTAAAACATAGTAATTAAACATTAAAAGTTATGCTTTAGGCTCGGGTAACTAGAATGGGTTCCCTTGTTGCCACCAGCCCTGCATCAGCACACAGCCACACGTAACAGTGTGCTCAAGCAAGTGTGCAATAAAACCACTATAGAAGCTTGCAAGACCTCAGCCTGCCCTGTGTGGTTCACTGCTTCCAGCTTTGAGGCCACAATGTGAGGATGCAGAGGACATCATGGCTCACGGTTCTGTCCAGGCTGTGAAGTCCCTGCTGTTGCTGCTGGTTACATACAGACGGGGCTGCATGCAGTACTGATACTACATAAAGTACACCAGAAATCTCGGTTGTTTTAGTGCTAATATATCAGAAAGTTCTTTAACTTTTGACTGAGCCTTTGTTGGTGTTGATATAATTAGCCTGGAGTCAACAGACAACATCCTCTCTAAAGAGGTCAGGCATGAGTGAATTAACCTTTCTGGCACTGCAAAGGGACTCGCTTGGGCTTTGGGTCCAAGGCTGTGGTTGCAAGGTGTGGTAAGCCTGGCTTCAGGGCTCCTGATACTGGACCCAAAATGATGCAGCGGATTGACATGGTATGAACTCACCCTGCGGTTCCAGAAAAGTTGGGTGGGCTAACTTTGTACTGAGAAGCTTTACTCAAGATCAGGTTTCGGCTGTTCTCTGCAGCCAGTGCTACTGATTGCATAAAGCTGGAATAAATTCCCTGCTGGTTGTGGAGTTTATTCAACAGAAATATGACCATCTGCCTGTGCCTGCTCTGGATCACATTTGTACTGCTGAGCAACCTGATAGCACATTGATAAGCACGCGTGATTGCAGGACCATGGTCTCAGAGGTATGAGTCTGAGATTAAAAAACACCTTGAAATTGTTATGTTTTTGCCTTAGCAGTAGCTTTACTACCTATTATTTCAGATATCCACTTGCAAAAGGGCAGGGAATGGGAGGAGCATTACAAACTAAAAACAAGGAGTCAACCCAGCTTTCTGCTGCATGACTGTCTTGTGTATTTGTGATAAAACGATGCCTTGTACCTTCCTCTCTTCTCCCTAGTATAGAGCTGAATCATTAAGCCTCTGCTAATAAACTCCATTTGGGTTGTCTGCGCAATTTCCTATGCATTTAACAAAGGAATAAATTCAATCAAGTGTCCATGGGTTAGATGACCAACATCAACTTCAAGCAAAAGGAAGAAATAATGTTCTCCCCAAAAGCAATGATGGATTTTAATCCATTGTTGAAAGTGCAGTATTTTACAGTGCTGTTTTATCTGTCCTCGACCAAAGGCGTCTTTAACAAGAGCTGTACAGACACTTGTCACAGTCCTGCTGTCTGTTACCTACCTCTAATTCTTACAGAGCACTGAAATTTATAATGGTACATTAAGCTTGATTCATTACCACTCTCGTTATTTCACTCACAGCCTTCCTGTTTGTGTCAACAAAACTTCATGAAAAGCATTGCCTGTTACCCCCAGGGGGACTGATAACTGTGTTCCTTGTACTGTGGCCCTGCTTTTCTAAATAAGATTTTATCTGCAGCTACTGAAGCTTTCTTTCCATTTCTTTATGCTGATTTAAGTTTAAAATTGCAATAAGAACTTTTCAGTAGCTTATTCTGTTAGGATTGTTACTAGGACAAAGATAAAATATTCGTGGGTCTTTTTCTAATGAACATTCCAAGTTTGCAAATCTTTATGACATGTCTTACCTAATGCCAAGGGAAAGCAAAGGAACACCAGGCAACGTGATGCTGCAAAGCTCAGTTTAATTCAGCAGGGCCAAGCAAGGAACTGGCTCTTCCAGAAACAGCTTTTCACATAGGCCACGTAGATCAGCTGAGACCTGCCCCAACTGACCAGTGAGTTGGTGATGCCTACTCCAGCTGGTCCTAGGGGTGAGCTCTGGGCAGTGGGCACACTCCAGTGCATGATGGTGCCAGCTTGGATGCTACAGGTTGTCAGACATCCGTGTGACAGTGCTGCCCTTATCACCAGCGCTGAGGGTCATTATAGCCACGTGTCAGCACTGGCCACCAGTCCCTCTGGCCATGATGACATCCTGCTACACCTCTCTGATAGCTCTAGGTATGGTCTTCCATCAGGCGTGGCTATACCTCTCTGATGGTTTCAGGTGTGCTTTCCTGTCAGGCGTTGGTCCATGGCTCACATAAGGCTCATGCCATGGTTTCCATGTTGGCTGCAGCTCACCATGCTCAGCCTGCTTGCGCCATGCCTGGCTTTGACCCAGGTGAGGCTGCGATACTCCCATGTCACCTACAGCTGTGGAGAGGAAATTCTTGCAGTAAAGCTTTGCATCTTTTGGGTCTTGGGGCCAAAATATCTCCTTTTTGATTAAATAAAGAACTGATGAAGCACTTTTATATATATGTTATTACTGGCTGTTGGATTACAACAGACCAGACCAGAAGACTCACTAATAATGAAGATAAGTAAATAACTCCTTTTTTGCTCTCTCTGACACGTTGCCTTTTCATTTAATTCCTGCTCGCTGTTTCCTGTGTCTCAGTTGCAGGGCCCCCTTCTGCTCGATGGGATGAGTGCAAGGGTCTCACAGTTTCTGGAGCAGGGAGCCCGTACTCCTGCTACCACCCTGGACAGACTTCGGCTCAGTTGTCTAGGTGGAGGCCAGGACATGACTGGCCACCTGGGTCCTCATGGGCATGTCCCTGACATCCACCGAAAGTCCTTCGAAACTCAGAAACTTGTGATGGCCAATCCTAGGAGTCCAGAAAACTGGTATGTCCGTTGGCCTAAAAGAGAAAGCACATGAATTATATTTGTGTAAAAAAATATAAAAGCAGAAACAAGTGAGAAAGATTTTCAGAAAAAAAACCAACCTTTTCTCTAGTGTGTTTGAGGAGCAGCTGGCTGCAAATGATAATTGTCCTCTATTTAGAAACAATAAATTAAAGCAGAGTGAAATAAAGGAAGTGATATTCCCAAAGACCTAGCTGATAATTTATAAGGGCTTGTAATCACTGTAATTAAATGTATATTAGAAATCTATAACTACCATATGAAGCTGATTTAAAATGACAGTTACTTTCTTGCATCATGTACTTCTTCCTAATGATGACTTGTATTTGACAAAGTTGAATCAACAATGTTTATATTAAAATGTACTCAGTGCATGCTTGCTGCACAAACCTGTCAGATTTGGAAATTACATCCTGTTCAAGAATATCTCCAGACCTTAAAAGGACACTGGGGCTTCTGAATTAGGAAAATACTGAGAAAACTCATATACTACATTGTAAAAATCTGCCGATGTAGGATTGTCCACAGCAGAAGCAGATAAGGAAATACAAATTTTAGCAATCCCTCTGTGCTTGCATTGTTAAAGAGCAACTTTCTGAGTTTCAGAGCAAGGGTGATCACGCTCCCTTTAAGAAGTCACTGCCTGTCATGTGGCATGCTCCCTTCAAAATTTTATTACATAGCAAAGCCCTGCTTCCCTTAATGAGATTCCTAATTAATTATAGAGTACTGTATGGAATTTAAATGTACAATTTTTTAGAACTAAGGGCCCCAAACTGGAGATCTGGGATCCCAGATCCCCACGAACAGCAGCAGCCCCTGAAAGCACAGCACTAGAATTTCTTGCACATGAAAACTAGTCTTAAATCTTCCAATAAACGGTTCCCATTAACAGCTGTTCAATGGTTAATTATGTCTCACTGTAGGTTTCTCTTGTTTCTCTGTGTGTGTGTGTGTGTGAGTGCCTGCCTTCCTCCTCATTTCAGAGATACCCGGAGAAGGTCTGGTAGGAAAGTAAGATAGGTAACGCTGCCCTCCCAGTGCCCTGTGTCTCACCTGCATGTGTCCCCTGACGTCCGCCTAGTTATGATATGGAGGAGAAGTGGGGAAGTTACACTTGAGAGCCAAATTATCCCTCATATTACAAATATCTTGAATTGTATTGCAAAATTCATGTATGTCATAACAGCTGATTGCAGCTGCTGAGGAGCTGAGCCCGTCCCTTATTCTCTCTTTTGTGATGTGCTCTAAATTGTCTTTTTTTTGCCTGAAAATAGAAGATGTATTTCAAATGTGACTTTGGAATGGAGGTACTTTTTGGAATTGCAACTTTTAATTGCTCAAGATATGGTACTATGCTGTGTGATGGGAAAAGAACGGGCTTTGTCTTATGTAAGTCCAAATTTTTTTCAATGCTTGGATCAGAAGGAATGTGCTGGGATAAAAGGTGCTCTGTGCTAGTTGGAAATAAGGGCCATTTTAGTGCTCTGAGGAAAAAAGCTAAGTAAGAATAATGTGGTGCACTTCTGGAGGCCTTCCAGCAACTGGCAGAAAGAGAACTGAATCAGTATTTCAGCTGCGAAAATGAAGAAGGTTTCTAATTACTAATGCCCAAATCCTGCTCAAGTGCTTTGCTTAATAACAACTGTGTTAAAACGTAAAACACATCTAAATGGATTGCTGAAATGCTTGAGTGAACTGGAATAAGAGGAGAGCAAAGGTCAGGCAGGGCTTGAGTCTCGTTTCTGAAATTTTGGGCTTGATGGAAAGTCTCTTAGGTCTGAGAGATTTCGAACACAAACATCCAAAGAAAATCTTTTTACAGAGGCTTAGCCATGGCTAACAGCCAAACTCCTACCCAGCTGCTCTCTTCACACCCTCCAGTGGGATGGGGGAAGAAAACAGGAAAAAAACATGAGCAAAAGACCTCATGGGTTGAGATAAGGGTGGGAGATGGCCTACCAACTACTGTTTTGGGCAAAACAGACTTGACTCAGGGAAAATCATTTTTTATTTATTGCCAGTTAAAATAGATCAGTGAGAAACAAAATGAAAAATATTAAAACAGCACCTTTCCTCCCCCTTTTTCCATGCCTAGCTTCATTGCTTCACTCCTGATCCTCTACCCCCTCAAGCAGTGCAAGGGGATGGGAATGGGGGGGTGTAGTCGGTCCAAAACCACTCCTCTCTGATGCTCCTTCCTCCAGCTGGAAAGGTCTGTGCCCAGCATAGGGCAGCCCCTGGCCATGTCTCACAGGCGCCACCCCTGCCGCCCCCCACCTGCACCTAATATAACTCCTTTGCAGTAAAAGGGCAATTTTTGTGCTTTATTGAACTGAGACCAAGGCCAGAAGTCAGTGCTGATTTTGGTCTCTCATCTCATGCTGGATGGTCACCCAGAAAATTAATGGAAACCCTTGGAAAATGAAAGGCTCGCTGTGCATGGTTTGATAAGAAGTGGTGCATGGTTGGATAAGATCAGAAAAGCCAGCAAATTTCTGATGTCTGTCTTCGTGACAGAGGAAAATAATCAGTAATGAAACACATACGAAGATGCCAGTGGATATGAAAGAAATGTAAACGTGAACATAAGCAAGCCAGCAAGGGTAAGGGTGAGGGTGAAGTGCAGTTAGTAAATGGGAATTTCATGTGAGAAATGGAACAAAGAAGAACTTTTGTGATTGCCTTATTTCGACAAGCCTCCACATATCAATATACCACCACAATGTGCTGGTGTTTCTGAATAGCATTTTGCCAGATAGTTGCATATTGCAAGTACCAAGTATATTTACCCCAATTACATAATTATGTACCATTATGCAAGTAAAATAACTGCATTAGAATTGACAAAATTCTATATATGTGCTCTCTTTCTAATGTAATGCTATCAGAGTAACCTAAACACCCACTGAAATACAGAAATAGGCACATATAGGAATATTTTCCTTCTTGTATCCATATGCTTCTTTATTTAAATCACTGCTACTTATGTATATGTATGTAATTTCTTTATTCCTGTGAACAAACAGGAAGAGCTCTGTTCATTTTTTCAGGAAAAAAAAAAGAATAAAATGCTGCCAGAGCGAACTGTTTATAGTATCTTCATACAGATGAATAAAGAAAATATTTGTAATCATCTGTCAAGATTTCTATTTGATGTTTCTCATTTAAACTTGTAATTTTGAAATATGAAGGTTCCTAGAGGTGGAATGGTAGAGGTATGACCTAATGCTCTTTTCATTTTTTCCACCCTTTCAGTGCAAACAATGACTGTACTGAGGGCACGGATGACTCCAAGGACACACAGCCTTTCTCCCTCTCTTTTTGGGGAGAAGTTTTAATAAAATCTGGGTAAACCTGGGGGTGGATGAGGAGCGGGAGCAGGGAGAGAACTGCTTTCCTTCCCTTTCCCAAAAGTTGTTTGTGAAACAAATCTGTGCTCTTTCTCTTCAGGAGTGGGTCTAAGAGCAAGTCCAGAGGGGTCCATTCCAGTTCTCTAGTTTCTGCCTTCCTGCAGCAGAAGCTGGGGCAGCAGCCACTCTGGAGAGCAAGACCTGCAGCCCCTGCGACAAGGTAGGGAGCGGGATGCCCTCTGCTCCTGCTGGAGAGGGACGAAGAGCAGTATCCAGGTAGGCACATGGTGCAATGGGAAACGCAGCACGCAACTTCCATGCAAGCTGGTGAGGTCAAGACAATCCCTTGGAGGTTCCTGTCCCATGCTGTGGAGGGCAGGGCACTCATTTCAGGCCACAGGAGTCCTGTCTGAGGAATTTGGAATCTGACTCAGAGCAGAGGAGCTTGATGCTGAGCCAGTCCTTGGAACACCAGAACAGTCTTTATTGCAATCACCCCAAAGTGGTTTAATGGTGAAAATGAGCTTGGAAAATGTGAAACAGGAGGAGAAAGGGAGAAGATGAGAGGAGGACTGTGCCTTCTGCACTTGTTGGATTTCATCAGAGGAGATGCAGCTGTCGGAGCCTCAGCAAGTGGTCACCAAAGCGGCAGAAAGCAGAGTGCAGCAAGCCTTCCCCACTCACATCGGCATTAAACAAGCAGGCAAGACTGGTAACACAGCCTTTGAGCTAACAAAGAAGTACATTTTACCCCATTACATATTTAAAGACTAAGCTGCTAAAAATATACCTTTCCATGTCTGGGAAATTCAAGGCAAAATCAATTCAGATGTCACTTCAGTGTGGGTGACTATTAACGTGGACATTAATATTTTTTTAAGCTTTAACAGTCAAAGTATAAACTAAAATGTTCTTCATTTTCTCTCAAATAACTTGCATGCAGTGATGTGTACTACTAACTATATTCTCTGTGTGGAGTGTGTTGGTTTTTTTCTAAACACCCTGGTGTGACAGCAAAACTGCAGGTCTTAAGAGCTGCGTAGACATTTTGCTACAGTCTCTCCTGTTTACCTCAGTAGACAGGGTTTTTCTGAAAACTGAAAGCAGAAATCAAAGAATGATGAGATCAGCTGGAGAGTCGGAGACAGCCAAAGGCGATATGAACACATCACAGGAGCAAAGCGATTTCCTCACCTTCGTTTTCACCAGAAGATGCCAGGAAGAGGCCTGCCCAGTCTTTTTCCTTGTGGAAAGAAGAACTGACTCACTGTTAGAGATTAAAGATGTCAAGAGAAGATGGGCTCATCAAGCCACTGAATGTGACATACACTTTCTGTCCATTTTCTAGACTGTGCTAATCCAAGTTTTTAAGAGTCTTCCTAGCAAGTTGGTAGGGACTTTAATATTACATTCCAGGGGACTGGCAAATGCCAAATACTTATTCATTTAAAAAGAAAGCCCAAACAAAAAACCCCAATAGTAATGGCTTTGACAATTACAGACCAGTAATTCTTTCTTCAGGAACTTATAAAAAATGTTTGAAACCATGAGAAATTTCACGGACTGCTCGCATGTCACTCTTTAAACAAAAATTTTTCTATGTAAAATAGGAGAGTGCCAGCTCTCAAAGAAGGAGGACTTCAAAAAGGCCTGGGACAGAGCCGCATACCAAGTAAGGCACATAGAAGAGCACCGCACAGTCTTGTTTGCCTCTACCAGCCAATTTCCTTTTAAACACAGAACTAGTGGGATAAGTTTGTGAGGAGTACAGGGTAGGGATAGTGCCATCCTTCCTTACTGTGCAAGGCCATACCCACAGATCAGCGCTTTTCCTCCTTTATACATTGGTCCAAGAGACTGATAAGGACAGACACCAGCAGTGCAAATTCATCAGCATTTCTGCATGTGGAAAAAGGAAGGCATCTCTGAGGAGTCATCTCTGAGGAGCCAGCACCTTGATCCAGATACCTTACCCTTTCCTTGATACTAGCTGCAGAAACTGCCTGAGTTACCTTTAATAAATGGGTCTTTAGAACATTTAATATGGTGGAAAAAATTTAGTAGATAATATCTTGACTGTTTCAAGAAAATACCTATCTTCTTCTAAATGCTGTGTATCCTGAATTTACTTTCACATATATGATCAAAGTACTGTAAATAAAGACACTTCTAATAGTGGAACAAAGGAAGAACAGAATAACTCTGCTTCACAACCATTTATTATCTGCATAATTAAATCAAGGCTGTGGATAGAAGTTTGTTGAAAAAAGACATCTTTTTGGGATATGCAATTAGAAAGGAATGTAAAATAACCCAAACCTAAGTAAAATTCTGTCTCTTATTTAGGAGATGGCTGATTAAATCTTGCTTCAAAAATCTTGCTTTTTCCTAGGTCAGTCTGATGACTTTGACTAAATGTATTTCAAACTTTTTAAGGTCATTGTGAAAGAAACCAATGGAAAATTAAAGCTTAGGTTGTGTTTGCCAATGTCCACAACATGAGCTGTTCTGTTTGACACAGTCACCTCTGTACTTCTTACTTGTACTCCTACATCTATGTATCTACTATTGCAATAATGTGAGAGATAGGAAACCAGTTTCAATAAACCCTTCTCTATTATAGCACGTATACCTCCCTGCCCCCAAAAGAGGAGAACAAAAGATCCCTCTCAAACACCTGGAAAATCTTAAGAACTTTCCACATTTAAAATTACTCTGCTTGGAGAATTGCATTAGAACGGCCAAATTTCACTTACCAGGCATTATTTATTCACTTCCTGTTTTGAAGAGTGGTTCATGTTGATGCAAGCTATCAAATCATTGCCATGCTTTAATCTCGTTAGTGCATGTGAGCTCTCATGGCTAAAGGGCACTTAATTTCCGTATCATCTAGACGTGGCTCATAAGGGAGAGTGACTTGCCTAATCTTTGTGAGGAGCATCAAGATGTCTGGATGGAGGTGGTGGGGAGGAGAGAAGGGCAAGGGAGCCTCTGCTGGTGGAGCAGCTCCTAGAAGTGTTTCCCCTCATCACAAATCTCTCATTCTCTGCATGAAGAAGATGCAGTCAGTTCAAGGCAGATTAGCTAAGTATTTTTAAATTAATATTGCAGTTTTATTAAAATGGAACATCCCCTAATTTTGTGAAAAAAGAACACTTTTCTTATAAGTCTCTAACTAAGATTCTTTGGGTTTTATGAGATCAGTCTCAACACATGTTTAATTTTTAAGACCTGATACATAACGTAGCTTTGAGAAAAAACTGTTCTAAAAATCCAAGTTATTAAAAATGTGTTTACGATATGCTATGGAATTTCTTTTCTTGCGGCAGCACATTACACCAGTGGGTTGGTTAATTCTTTAGATTCTGCTGATAAGCAAAAGTTTTGTATAAGTAACTCCTATCCATTTTTGCTCGATGGTATCTTACTATAGTGGAAATCTGTATTACAAAAGATATTAAATTTTTTTAAACAAAGAAAGTCTTTTACTAATCCAAACATGGAATATATTTCTAATCTTTTGTTCATTTAGAGCGTACATGAGTATGCTTGGTTTATGCACAGCAAGCATTCTGGTGTATGTACTGCTTTTTCATTTAATGTTTGTAAAGAAACCTTCATAATGAACTTCTATGCCACGACTGTGGCATGTCAGTACTACAGCAACACTATTTCTAGTAATCCCTGATGATATCGTAGACCATCTGCTAAGGACCTTTATCACCATTCCAGTGTCCAGACTGCTTTAGCTGCACAATGAGAATTGTGTGTATTTGGGTTATAGGTGTTTGTTCTTCTGGGATTCCCTTTCAGCAAACCGTGATCCAAAGCCCTGTTGCAATGTGAGAGACATTCATATAGTTAGAGTTCAGCCGCAGGCTTTCCATTTCCACGTACCTTTGAGGTATCTTTCCCACCCATCACACTGCAGACTCCATGAAGATTAGCTTTTCCCCCCTTTTAAAAACACTTTGCAATTGGCAGAGGTCTGCTCCCATGCTGTCCTGCTGGGGACGTTCCTCTCTCCCACACGTTTGTATACTTTGACTCCTGTTTGGCAGCATCGAGGGCCTGTCATGAACTCGGGGTCTGGAGCTGATGAGCTGTGAATCACACAAGCCTGAACTCAGATTGAGTGCTAAAGGCAAGAGTGAAACTTCTCTTCCTTCCCAATTTCTGAGTGAGTTCTGGTCTAGTTGCTTCTTCCCCGGTCACTCAGGTCCTTTGGTTCCACTTCAAATGCTAGGCCATGGATTAGTGCAATATAGTAAGGGAAAAGTCAAAAAAAAACCAAAACCCACCATCTTTTGCTTAAGAAATTGCTCTGATCCAAAATCCAAGGCAGGCATTGATTTTACTGCGCTCTGGAGCAGTGGCTCAGAGCTCGTTTCAGCAGTATTCCTGCGTGCCTCCTTGAAGTCACGAGACAAAGCAGTTTTCTGAATCCAGGCTTAAATGAATATGGCAGGCAAGAAAGTGGAAGGGCTGAATAAAGTCAGCCTTGCCTTCAGTCCTTCATGGCTGCTACAAAGAACTGCTCTCCAGTAAACCAAAGTGAAGACACACCTTCTTCATGCAGGTTGTGGGTGATTCCTAGTGCACCAGAGAGATGCTAATGCATGATGATCTTTCCAGGCTGTCACGTAATGGCGACAGTATAGAAGAGCTTGTCATATAGTGTTTTCAGCTTGAAGAAAGCTTCCCTTTTAGCACAAACATAATAGAAGACAAATGATGGGTTTATTACTCAGCATTTACATTGGGTTATGATTCCTGTTCATTAGCATGACTATACTTGTTATATGTTCAGAGATCAGCAGTGTTTGTTTTCTCATGCGCGTTTTCTCATGCGCCTAAAACATCGGAATGATGCTTAGATGCTGCATCCTAAATATCAAGTTACTTAAATCTTCAGTCCTTACAGAAACTTGTCACTTTCTTGATATAATAAATACTTAATATTTTTACAAATTTGAAAAAGTGCAGTGCAGAATGTTAGATTTACGGGCATGGGTACACGGTATTTAAAGAAGAAACATTTATAAAAGCAGAAAACGTGGGAACCAGCAAGTAACAGCTATTTCACTTGGTGCAGTTTGCTCATTTTTACAACACTTTTCAGTCCAGTCTCCTTCCTGAGTAATCCCAAGGTCACCACCTCACAACTTTGAGCAGCAGGTCATTTAACCTGCTTACTGCTAACAGAGATGAAAAGTGATTTTTTTAGTGCTTACTTTAAATTTATTTTTCTTTAACTTCCATTTGGGTTCTCCTTATCCAATCTTCTGCACTCAAGCTAAAAAAGAAGCTTCTGTTATCTCAGTTATTTATGATTTTGGTCACTTCTATTAAATCCCTACTTACGAACATAGTTTTCTAACTTGTTCTCATAACTCATTTCTTTTAATCTTAGGATTAGTACTGCCCTTCTTGGTCCTTTCTGATTTTTTTTTCCAAGAGCTGCACTTGCAATGGTTTTTTGTGGGGTTTTTCCAATTCAGGTTTGGGTTGGTTTCTTTTTCTTTTTTTTTCATAAAATGCTTGCAAGAAAGAGGAGGAAATTGCAGGAAGTGGTTTGACCAAAATTAATGCCCAGCATAACGTCCATTCATATTTTGCTTTCTATTAACTAAACAGAAGGATCATGGGGGAGGAAATTCCTTTGGAACATGCAGTTTAATTATTCCATTGTCTCAGATCAAGTGCCACTTGTGTTATACTTGTCTTTTTATAGGAAAGCCAGAACTAACCCTATATTTAGGTTGAGTATTGTGTGCTATTATAAAAATTCTTGGAGCCTTTTTATAAGAAAGTCTAACACCCCCCATCGTTTGTGTCAGGCTTTTGAGATTTTCAGCTGAAGACAAGTGCTTGGGGTAGATAAACCTTTTTCCTCTCCATTTCTGCCCATGACAATTCATTTATACTTAGCTGAGATACATGTTGCTAAATTGCTGTTCCTTTCTTTCACTGGTAGTCTTCTGGAAAGCCTTGGCATCACATCAAACTAATAACAGGCAGTGCTTGAGCACCAGCACCGGGAGCTGGGCATCCAAGAGGGGGACAGGCGAGAGCAAACCCAGGAGCTTTGGTCTCTGCTGACCTGAGCTGGGGCCCCCACCAAGGACCTCCCTCTTTATCTGGTCAAGGAGGAGAGCAAAGCCAACCTGATGGGAAGCTTCCCAGACCCTCTCCAGCCTGTGGTAAGGTTACCCTGATGGCCAGCTGCTGCCTGCAGGGCAGCAGGAATCCACGAAGGGCCTCTGCTGATTGCAGAGGGTGGATTTACAAACGCAGATTTGTCTTTCATCACCTCTTCCTTACAAAGGAAAAAACATGGATGACTGTACTAATGATAAATGGAAAGCCTTTGTTGAACTGAAGTAATTTTGATGGCTGAGCTACCTGCTGTGTGCATCTCGTCTGGCTCCGTGAGAGATCTGGCATCTCTCTTTCCCCGTTCCCTGTTACGTAGTACCCATGCTGGCCACATCCGCCTCCCAGTCCTCACCTGCAGGAGGTAAAACCCTGCTTGCCTCCTACGACAAGGCTGAGGAAGGATGCCATGAGATCACTTGCCCACTCCTGGTCACTGGAAAGGCATCTCCTAATTTAGAGGACATCCTTTTCTCTAAAGGAGCTCCAGTTTCTTTCTGCCAGTTACAGCTGAGTGTGGTCTTTTTTCTCTTCTTCACATGCCGCAAGTCATAAGGTGCTTGGGTCTCTCCCTACCCCAATATCCCTCAACCTCCAGCCTTCAGACCCTTCACCTTTTCCTGCCTGGTGGTTGTAGGGGAGCCTGCCTTACAACAAGCTACTTTTTGTTGCACAGCCGTGAAAAATACCCAGCTTTTTAGTCCCAAGGAGGGACATGCCACATGAACATTGCATTGTCAAGAAAATCAGCAAATAGCTTCACCTTTTTTTTTTTTTCTCATGAGCACTGTGTGAGTATGAGTAGTATTTGAATTTATGTTCTGCAGCAACAGATGTGTTTTAATTTTTGAGGGCTTGTTGTTTTAAATATATTTATTCTTAAGTGCATACTTGATCTCATCTGCTTTTAAAATGCTGCCAGGAAGATGTCTTGACAATTCCCTCTGGGGACAGGAGGGAGAGGGAAGGGGGCTGTTTGCAATGTCTCCAGCTGTTTGGCTGGGCTTGATGTGCTAGGAGGAGTAACGCAGGGCTGGCAGGCTGCAGTTCTTCACCCTGTACCAAGACGGTGCTTAAACCCTGTCATGTGTAGACACAGCCCCTGTAGTCTAGCTAACAGCCTTCATATATCTTTCTTGCATGTAATATTTCTGAGCGTTAATGGAGCTGATGTACAGCATTAACCTCATGTCTGGGTTAGACTTTGACTCCCATCGCGCCGTTTTTGCTAATGTCAGTTTGAACTCAGAGTGGTATTGAGCAATGCATAAATCACACCATCAGATACTGAGACAACCATTTCTTCATTTGTCTTGTTGTGTGGCTGGCGATGAGAATTCTAAACCCAGAGTTTTACCAGCCCTGTGTGGTTTGGCATGCTTGTCTTTTTTCCAGCTCTTTCAAAGGAGATGAATATTGGGATGATAGGCAAAAGGCACTGTCAAAGGGGGAAATCCTAAAGGGTCTTCATGTCCCTCACTAGACTTCAATCCCCGTAGCCTTTTCCTGCTTCATGGTTCATCAGCATTGCTGATGAAAACATGATTTGGATTGATCAGGATGACATTTTAATGCATATGACCTTGGTTGCTTGGGACCGCGGTGCTTCGGCCAGGAATGGAATGGAACTAACTGAACTAACTGAAATAAGATGAAATAACTTTCTCAGGATATGAAAACTTTTCTTGGTTTCTGAACCTTATTTACAATTTACTTCAAACAGACTATTTTTGTACAACTTAGGATATCTCCTCCTTCTCACCTTTTTTGCATTCAGGCTGTAACTTTTCCTTTAATAATGTTTTCCTAAAACCTTCAGCTTTTCAAAGGAAGCTTCACCAAGCCTTTTGCCAGAGAAAAATGCTTAAGAATTCTCTTTTAATAAGCCTTATTCCCTCTCACCTCCCCCACCTCAGTGGGGGTAGAGCCTAAATACTCCAGTGACTAGTGCTCTATAAATACCTTTGATAGACAAATTACAAACTGCTACACACTAGAGCAGGTTTTACTTGTGCTGTGCAGTCAAGGGCAAGGGAACTAACCAAAATAAGCACAGGCTTGCTGGTGGAATGGAATATGTCATGAGGACTTGGTTCGCCAACTATTGTCACAACTATTTTCTTTACCTAAGCACAGGGATAGAAATATAGTAATTATTGTTGGTAAATGTCACTTCATATCGCTGACTGCTGTACTTCCCAAGGACTCCCGTTACTATATAATCATTGCCGGTTTTGACAAATAGCATTTGATTAATGAAAACTGTATTTCTAAAGCAGCTGTACCTCCTGGGAAGTCACCTCCTTGGGTAGGGGGAGAGGAGGATGAAGAGGGGTTTTTCTGAAGCATGGAGGTGCCAGGTGGGCTGCCTGTGGTATTGGTAGTCATCAAATACCCCAAACAGGGGCACTGACTGAAACAAGCAGAATAGCGTAAAACAGATGCAAGAAAGGCAGCTCTGAAAGCAGGTGGTGAGCTTCTGGAACTTGGCACCACTGGACATGCTTGAGGACATGTCCGCAGGTTGAAAAAGGGATTAAACACATTTATGGCCAAGAAGTGTATAAACAGATACTACCAGGAATACGCAGGGATCTAATAAAACAAAAGTATGAGAAAGTGTTGAGGCTCGTGTGCTGCCATAAATAGGCTCTTCTATTGCCACTCCTGAGACTGAATGCCAGGCAGAACGGACCATTGGTCTAATCCAGCAATGCATTATGTCCTTAAAATAGGGAAAATAAAAAGCTGCTGCTTCTACCATAGATGCCAGTACAGAAAGCTTTGGTATGACACCATGGAGCGCAGGGTGGAGGGAAGAGGACAAATGGCATGAGGGCTGAGACTTAAAAAAAGTCTGAATGTACATATGGTAGAAAAGCCCACTTCCAAAAATGTAGGAGGTTTCTCAGGAGTTCGACGGTTTACTTGTATGCATTATTTTTACACATATGTTTCTATTGCTGTGAATTACAGCATGGAGTGCTTTTCTTATATTCTTTTTTGTTGTTTTTGTTTTGCCTATATCTTCACAGGCTTAGTGAATGTGGCTAGTTAAGAAACCCAGTGAGGCAGTTTGAACTTAGGTGTCCAAATTTGCCTGCATTATCTTTCAGCTTCCTTCACCTCTATCAGAGTCTCTTTCTTTCTCTTCTCTGTCTTAGAAGTCTTTGGAGATTCAACAATGGCCAGAAGATACAAATATAATTGCAAGAAACTGCTTTGTTTACAGCTCCCTTCCTTCTGCTTAGAGCTGTTCTCAGTGGGAGGTTTAATTTAGTTATCACTTTTTGCTGAGGAAAGCACATTTTTAGGTTTTTCTTTAATTTTAAAGTAGGTTTACATCCTCTCCTTGCTGAATATACAGCACAGTCTTTGTTCCTTCCATGTCATTCATCACAACCTTAACAGGGAGAGACCGAAGACAGGTTCCACTGGGAGACATCTGTGCAAGCATCACTGCCGCATTTCTATCCATCAGGTTTTAATCTGGACCCCTGCCTTTTTCATTTTTCCTTCAGCCCTATGCTTCTCAGAGCCTGTGCAGCAATCTCTGATTTCTTTATTTATACTCATCATAAACTGCCTGGAAGCCACTGTCATTGACCGAGATCCCATTGTGTGAGAGGCAAGAGACAGGTGCTGTCTCTAACCTATTTTGGGGTTGGATTTGAAAGCACTTGTACCTTCAAAACCCTAAGAAAAAAACAATATGCTGTATTCAGATGCCCAATTAATAAAAAGCATTTCAGTGTAAGTTAGGGCTCATCCCAAAAATTATTTGTTGAGGTGAAAATGCAGAACTCTTCTCTCTCATTAGGGGAAAAGGTGTTAAGTTCAACTGACTGACTATGATCCATTTATAAAGTCCAGTGTTTTCAGTATTTTATTTAGTATATCTAACTTAATTTAATACTGATAACAGAGTTTCGAGGCAGAAGCGAGGAGCAGGGCTTACTGTGTTAGCCTTGCCTGTCAAAACCCCAACAACCTGTAGAGATGATGACTTTCCTCAGAAACACCCAGGCTTTTTGTGACAACATCCAAGCGCTGAATTTTGTGGAAGCCAAACTGAAAGCTGCATTGCTAACTGCTTAGATTATCAGAAACATTGATGCCCACAATTTCCATTAACTTCACAAGGAATTTCAACATCTTTCTGAAAAAAACCCGGAACACTAGTTAGATGCCTAATTTGTCATCTGAATTTATGGACCAAATTCCTAGCAGCTCCTGAAATGACTTTTGCAGCGCACAGCCCTAGCCAGTTCCTATTGAGAACTTTTTCCCTCCTCTTGCTGACAGTGATTTTACGATTCTGATTTATTCTGAGCTTTATTCTCTGCACTTTTTAGTCTTTAATAGGGTCTTATATTGTAATCACAGCTGAAATCTGCAGATTATGCTGCCACAATAAATTATTCAGATGTGCTACTTAGACTTCATTTTACTAAAATGGTCCATCTCTATCAGTGATTGACAGTTATTTCTGAGTATTATTTAGCCTTTCACATTACAAATCAGGACTCCTGCCTACTGCCAGCTCCAGCTTCTAGTGCCAGATTCCCATCTGGCATTGTAACAGGGAGTATTTGAGTAGGACACACTGCCTTTTTTTAGTATCAAATCCATAAGGCTCACAAAGAAAAAACAGCTTCTTTTATCTACTGAGCTCAAATTTACGTATTCTGTAAATCATCTTAACTTCTCAAATGTTGAGATGACTTTAATAGCCCTAATTGAATGAAAAACTGAGCTGAAACTCAGATGTGGAGTTGGAACTCTCAACGAGGTACAAAACATCTTTTTTAATAGCCCCTCTTTTCAAAAAAGTGAAAGTTAAACATTATGTTATGTAGACATTTCTGTGATGTTCCTCCCTGAGCAGTAATTAGTTCTGCTCCTGCCTCGCCGTCCAGCTGGGGCTCTGGGGAATTACAGACCTTTTTCAGCAAGGTGTGAGGACCCACACCAGCTACCAGCATCCGTGATGCCCTATCAAGCTCTTCTGACAGTTGCAGGCTCTCCTGACCTGTCAAATCTTTCATGTGGAGCACGGTGTCCGCCCGCATATCTCCCTCTTCTTGCCTCCCATGCAAGGTGCTATCTACTGTGCATGGCCAGGGCTTCTTTGTAGCCTGAATGTGAGGTGCCTCAGGTGGGACCTTCATTGTGCCCTTGTCTGGTGGCTTGTTGGCAGCACATGTCTCGTGCAAAGCCAGCTGCTGGGACAAGGCAGTGGATGCTGGAGAGGTCTGTGGGTGTGCTTGCAACTGTATGGCAAGGATATGTCTGAGAAGGGATTCTTGCATCTCAAGTCTGAGTTTAGTGTGCTAAGTCCCAAATCCCTCAGCTTTTATTATTATCACACATATAACAATAAACAGTGAAAGGCGACAATCTCAAAAAGTATTAGAAGATCAGAAACTTTGATGGTAATCTCAAAGTTATTGCCTAACAAACAAAAAAACCTCCTCTAAGATGGTCCCTCTGTGCCCAGTTTCTTACTAACCCAGGTTTTATTTTTCATGATTGACAGAAGTCACTTTGTTTCATCAATGGCATTTTTTGCTTTGCTATCACAAAATTACCTCCCCAAAATTTTCCCTCTCTCTTGAAAGTGTTTGACCAAATTTTTCTGCCCTTGAGGGAGGTTTTTTTGATAGTCATTTTCCTCAGGAAATTCATGACTGTGTACATATCGTCTTCTGCTGTCAGAAATTCAGCTGCAATGTTTCAAAAGTAAATGCAACGTGGCATGGGGCTTTTAAAATTCATCTCTCTTTTGAATTGCTTCTAAAATTTAGTGTCACAAATTTATCTCTGAGAAACCAAAGCAAGTAGCTCCAGTGTTTCTGCCAAGACTTGTCTCTGCTGCTAATACTTTAACTAGACACCAGCAAAACCAGCATGAGCAACAGCTGATTTTCAAACAAGGTTTATGTGAAGTATCAGAAAACTCTACTTGCTCTGTCTCTATTTCCTGCTCTTGCTCTTTCCCAAGCTAAAGAGCACACCTTTTTCACAGCTAACACCTTTCTCTCCTTGCTTCTGTCTTGCTGGAGAATTTATCCTGCTTGATATGGGTGGGTGGAAAGATCTGTCTTTCTGCAACCTCAGCTAGACTATTCAGTGTATTCATTTATGTCCTATGGCAGAGGTAGTCCCTGTTACGTCCATTTCACGGCTGCTTCCAAACTCAATAATTTGTGTGACAAGCGACTTGGTCTCTGTCAACAAACAACTGATTTGATACATGAACAGAGTTAAATTTATACGTGGAGTGCATGATATCAGTCTGAGGATTTTATTTAGGTAGATTTGTCCATTTGTTTGTTTAAAAAAGCCCTGAATGCAACTGAACTTGAGCGCACCACTTTCTGAATTGGTGAAGGTCAAGCTAGCTCTGACGTTACTGACTAGGATACTAGTTGACTTCACTGGCTGGTCACCAGTGGCTGGTACAATAGTTTATACAAGCTAAGGCTTATGCACAAGATCAGAAAGTCAGAAATTTTTGGAAGAGATAATCGGTGTTTTTCAAAGCAATTGTTTGTCTTGGATCAAGTCAATAGTGAAGTGTCAGATTTTCAGGGGTAGGTGTCAGAAGCAGAAAAGTTCGAGTTAATAGAATTTTACTCCAACTACTAGGTAGACACACTGCCTCCTTGTGACTTCCAAAATCTCATTAGAAAGCTTAATACACTAAGGTATCAGGGATTCCAAATGCATAATGTAAGGTGTGGGCTCTATAGTCACACACGCATCTCAAGTAGAAAGGAGGATGTAAAATGTGAAATCCAATGTACCACATGAAATGCAAAACCATGGTACCATGGATGTACCATATGAAATCCAATGGTTTGGGATGGATGATTTTCACAGTTTAAATGGGATGAAAAGCTGCAGAGGTTGCTGTTGGCTTTAGAAATGACCGTGGTCATGACTAAAAGGTGTAACAAATTGTGACTGGGATGAAGCATTGAATAAGCAACTATTACTCAACATTTCTCATGGTGCAGATCAGCAAGGAACAAAACGGAGGCGGCAACTGCATGCAAGGTAGACCTGTGACTGAACACAGCAGCCCACTTGCTGTCTCTAAGTCACTGATTGCTAGAGTGGGGAAGGATGTATAAGTTCCTGTTTAAGACATTGGTCCTGCCCATAGTCGTTGCCAGAGGGAGGTTATTGGGCTAGACAGTCGTGGATCTGACTTGTTACAGTGTTTTTGTGTTCATGACTCAACAGTATGTCATTCTACAGACAAGTTTTGGTACTGTCTCCCTCATATCATACGTCTGACCTACTAAGGTAGGGTCGGTCCTGGCAGAGGTGAGAGGTCCACCACACTCCCTGTCCCACCAGCCCAGCTCTGCTCCTCAGAAGCCAGGATGTAGCATGCCACAGTGCACACCTCCTAATGCAGCACAGCTCTTGCGCTCTTTCGAAATGGGCTGCTAATCTGTCATCCCTTCATATTTAACAAAGGATCACTTTTCCAGAAGGAGGATTACTAATTCTCATTCATTATAACATGATTTTTACTTTTGTTTATTGAGTATTACAGCTGTTTTAGCAGAAGTCAGTTGGGTGCCAAATTTGTTCATCTATATTTGTAGTTTAAACTTCTGTTTCCTAATCAGAAGGAAAAAAAGCTGTGAAATTATGAATGATGTATTTTTTTTAAATCTTTGACTCAGATGAAAGTGTCATATTCAGGTTTTTTTTCCTCCCTCTCCCCATTTTTTCCAAATTGGAATGAGGTTTGTTTTTTTTACATTTAGTCATATCTATGAATGGAGAAAAAATATCCCTCAAGCTGTATTTACTGACTAGCACATTGTGACTACCTGTCATATATTAACAAGTACCTAGTAAGAGCCAGAAGTTGTTGTGGATATTTGATTTTCATGATACTGAGCAAACAATAGCCTTGAACAACATGAATTTCTGTGTATTTAGCAGTGGAAGCAGCAGTTGACAGAGGGCTGGAGTCCTAAGGATTAAAGCATCTAAATATATTAATATACAAAGCATAGCTCAAGTACTTAAATAAGTGGTATAGAAGTAGGATTTGTCAGAAAGCTGGAATGAAGAGCAAGAAGGAGGAGTGGAAGGAAAGTTTCTATATACACAGGTGGCATCCCAACTGCTGCTTCTGTAAAGTATAGATATATATGTGCGTGTGTATGTATATATATGTATAGGTATATAATGCTTTCTACTGCCTGTTCTTAGGCATTAGGAGAACATGAATATAGCTCACTGGAAGGAATCCTAACTTGTTCTACACAGTTTAAAGGTCTAATGTAATGCAATTTATTAAAATGAACTATATTGCCAACTCCACCATCACAAGCTCTGCAATAACTTTATTGTCTGGTTCTTGCCAAGTGAGAAGAACATAGTTGTTTTGTCATATTGTATTCCATTCATTCTGCAGCCTGGCATAAACAAGCTCATGTTGAGCTTTATCCCAAGCAGACCACAGATTCGCCCTTTGTTTGACCCAGTCTGTTATGTTTGCAGTTCCTAGAGAACAAATTCTAATTATAGGATGCAAATCTTCGTGGATGTAGCCTTAAATGGCTGGAATAAGAGACCTTATTCTATTAAAAGAGGTTTCCAATTTTCAGATTTAAAGCTGTATCAGATCTCTGACCTGAAACTGTATCATTATAAAAGTCACTGAATGAACCAGTTGCTCAGTGTTGTGCCCCAAGACTTCATTAAGTGTTGCGTTTTACCTGATTCTGCAAGAGGGGTACTGAGGCACTGCGCAGTGAAAGGGCAACCAAGGGCCTGATTCTTACTCATATTAGGCCACATTAATCTGTGGAGGAGCATACAGATAAAAAGAGAAGGAAATTATATCTGAAGTTTCCTGAGAAATAAGATGTATCGTGGTAGACCCATATTTTGCTTAAGCACAAGTTAAAGTCTTTGCAAATCATGTTGCCTCTTTCAGAGTTTAGGAAAGGAAAAACAGATTTATTTTAAACTAGGGTGCTTTCCCTTACTGTTTGACAGCGTATTCTTACTGCCATGTAGAATTTGTACTAATTAACTGTGAATATTTCAGTGGCCTTGTTGTGCTAATGAGATGTTGGCATTTTATTTTCTGCACTAACTACGGTCTATTTCTGGTTGTTGTGACTCCTGTGAGTAGGGGCCATACAGTGCAAATGAGCCCTTTCTAATGAAAGCTGCCTGAGGAGCAGGCACGTCTGAGAACATCTGAGAACATCTCCAGAACTCGCATGCACACACCCAGCCAGCACTGCCCTGCCTCCTGCGTGGAGCTCCTATCCTGCACAAAAAAAAATGATTTGGGAACTATTTAAACAAGAAATATTCTTTGGTGGGTGAGCCGAGTCAGCTGTGCAGCTGACTGTAAAGACCTCCTGTACCCTCCCTTTCTTGGCTCACCTTCAGTATTGGCAATATCAATGAGCCACCCTCCTCCCTACCCATTTATCCCTTGGCTGTAGGTGCGCTTAACAAGGGCAAGGGCTCCCTTAATCACTCCTAATCCAAGGGGACCAGTATAGAAATGAACTTTAATATGGTACTGCCTCTGCTGAGTGGTTTCCTGGGGAAAGGTTAGTACTTATAGATATGTTTCCATGTTTTTTTAAAGCAGTGATCAGGTTTAAGCATTTTCTGGCCATCAGGAGATGTAGTGATAAAACTCTGCTGTGATGGTCAAGGCAGGCAGTAGAACTATCAGCCACACAACAAACTCACTGAGCCTTTGACAATGGCAAAAACTAAAAATAACCAGCATAGTATGTTCACTCTTACCTGTAAGATTCTTGAAGCTGTTATCAAAGATGCTAGAAATGTAGTTTTATACAGTGACGTGTTAGTGTGGGCCCTTTTATTCATGGATTATTCAAATTGGAGCAATCCAGCACAAGAGGGAGTATGAAAAATATTGTTAGAATTGACTTTTTCAATAACCCTGGCCTTTTGGGAGATGTGGTTTGAGGGGCTAAAGCCAGCTGTATTTTTTCAGCAGAGGTATTTTGAATTAAAAAACCCCAGTGAATAACAGAGAAAATATGCAGAGTATTCTTACTGGGCTGGATGGGCAAAGGGAAATCAATGGGGGAATTTCTATGCAAGATGTGATCCAGATGTCACCAAGCCAATTACAACCAGCATAAGTTGTATTGTGTCCACGGGGCCTTATGCGATAGAAAAGAAACGGTGTTGGAGGAAAGGTGATGCCTTGAGAAAAAATAGGCTGCTTATTTTAACAAATCTTTGAAAACATCTGGAATATGAAGAGAGACTGGTTTTTAGTTTGCTTTTTGATGTTATGTGGTTTAAAGGTTGCGATTCTCCATTATTTAATTGCTGGTTACAACAAATGATGTCAACTTCCCATGCTGACATCCCCAAAAGTATGGTCTTGGTGGTGACCCTGTCTGCCTCGGTTGGCAAAGGGGAACCTTGGTTGATTTTCAACAGGAGCGACAGGAAGACTGGTGCCACTGATTTGGGGAATAAAATCCCTGAAGGCTGATGATGGCAGCGTGGAATTCAGTGAGGTTCTTTCTGGGCGAAAACCAGATAAAAGTCCTTTCCATGAGTGATGCTTAGCTGGGCTTGAGCTGCAAAGCACCCTTGGGGGCTGGAGATTTCCTGGAGTCTCATCATGAATAAGATGGGTGCATGGTGAGTTCAGGGAATTTGTTCTTTACAGTCCATCTTGATTTTGTTTAGGGTACGCACAAGGATGAGACGCTCATGCATGGCCAATGAGGAAAGTAGATCTGGATAAAAATTGGCATAAACTCTCAAAACCTCATCAGTCAAGAAGAAATCTTGCTCCTCCTCTGTCTATACCCCCAGGGAAATGGCAGTGCACCAGCCAAACACAGCTGCCCCTTACACTCATGGTGCATCTCTGACACGTACGAATAACATCTTCGGCCACTGCTGGAGCTGCATGTTAGTCAATATAGAACTGTCACTTCATATGGTGCTTATGAGAAACAGGTTGGTTTTTTGCCTGTATCATTACGTTGTCATGCCTGCAAGTTAAAAATTATTCTGTCTTGAATTAAACACTATCTGCTGATGGCACTTGGAGAATGGCAAAGATGATTTTTTCCTGGTGACTTATACCTTGTTTAATGGTTTACAGGAATGAAGCGTGAAGAAAAGGTTACGAATCAGAGCAGTAGCTACATACACGTGACTTCGAGTTTTATACGCACCTGCCTGGCATCTTGTGCGGGGGAATGCCTCAATGGCACACATATTTTTTGAAAATAGGTAATACGTTGCCGAACCTTTCAGATGGCATACAGATTTCAAAGCAGATCCCATCTCTTAAACAGATGAGATGGGGAAAAAACAGGGAAACTAGAAAAGGCTTTAAAAGCTGCTCAAGACCTTGATGAAGAAAGAAAAGAAAGAATATAAAACTTTCCAATGCATTTATTACTGACCTGAAAATTTTATAAGGCTAATTATTCTGTTCTAATTTTCCTGATATCAAGAGGCAGCATTAAAAATTTCACTCTTACAACACAATAAAGGAATCCAAAAAGCAAAGCACCTCACATAAAGTACTCCAGGTACCTCTGAAAAGCAAGAAAAGGTGATTTAATTACATATTTTAAAACTAATTTGCTATGAATTACCATAGTATTCTGCAAACCGTTCTCTTTAGTTGCTTGCTTTTGCAGTTGGAAACTTATGTCCCAGCACCGATCATTGTTCAAAAAAACCAGCCTCTTGTTTTTTTGGTGATGCTTTTTACTCCCTTTTTTTTCTTTATGTAGTTTATTCTAACACAAAAGAAATGGAAAATGTCACGTCTTTCCAACAGAGTACTTTGTCATAACAGAACTCTTCTGGGAGTTACTTTGGAAAAGATGAGGACAGCAGTGAATTGATTATTTGGCGTGGCGCCTGGTCTCACCAAATATATAGTTTAGGTTAGAATCAGGGTTTCCGGAATATTTTATCATCTGATCCCATCTTATCCTGTCAGAAACTTCCTCACAAACATCAATCTGAAATAATGTCAGCATACACTATGTTACTGCTTTTTCAGTTTTTCCGCCTGTCATTAGTCAGAATACTTAAGACACTTGAGAAATGAAGTGACTGGTGAATTCTACTTTTCATAAACATACTTAATCTATTTTTCTTATACAGACCAAATTAGTCTCAGTAATTGGTTACATTATTTAAATTAAATTCACAGAATCGCAGAACGGTTGAGGTTGGAAGGGACCTCTGGAGGTCATCTGGTCCAGCCCCCCTGCTCACACCAGGGGTGACCCCCAGGGTCACCTACAGTAGGCTGCCCAGGACCATGTCCAGATGGCTTTTAAATATCTCCAAGGATGGAGACTTCACAACCTCCCTGGGAAACCTGTGTCAGTGCTCGGTCACCCTCACAGTGAGAAAGTGTTTCCTGACGTTCAGAGGGAAATCCCTGTGTTTCAGTTTGTGTCCATTGCCTCTGCTCCTGAAAAGAGCCTGGCTTCACCTTCTTTGTACCCTTCCCTGTAAATAATAGTATATACACCATTGAAATCCTCACCCAAGTCTTCTCTTCTGCGGGCTGAACAGCCCCAGCTCTCTCAGCACCTTCTCATAGGAGACATGTTCCAGTCCCTTCATCATCTTTGTGGCCCTTTGCTGGATTCTTTCCAGTAACTCCATTTTTCTCTTGTACTGGGAAGCCCAACATTATTATTATTAGCTGCTAAAATTATTAGTTACTGTAACTGTGCACTTGACCAAGCACCCATATTTTCTAGGAAACACGCATAGCAAAAGTTACTTGAACATGTGTGAAAACAAAATGTCCACGCTGTTGAGGAGCGTTCCATACCTTGAAATGCAGCTTGTCTTTGCTGTTGTGTACTGTTCAGATGCACCTAACACTGTAAGTCCCAAAACTGCACTCTGACTAAATCTGATCACTGACTGGTGATCTCCACTGGCCTCAGTGTATGTGCCTGTGGTTACAGTAGATAAATAGATTCACTGTGTAGTATTGAAAATCACTGGCACAATAAATTAAATTTTTCTGTCACTGGGGCATCCATACAAACATATTCAGGTTAGCTTTTAAGGAACAATAGACCCCTGTGTGTCTTGGTCTGAAGCTGATAGGAGCAAAGAGGAGCAAACATAATAAAGAGATGGACCCAGAGCAGTGGCAGAAGCACCAGAAAGTACTGGCAGGTATTTGGAAAAATAACTTATTGGGGGCATCTGTGTTCTGAATCTATGTCCTCATTATCCATGTCTGGAGCTTTCTGCCAAGGTCCTTACCTTCTACCCTGCATATGGGCTTTTGTATCATGTTTGTTGTAAATGAAAGATAAAAACTAACTTCCCCCCCTCCAATTATTAAGGTTCTGCCTCATTATATTCAGTATATCCAAATGACAGATGATGTAGAGAGGACTGGAACACGGTGTTTTGTTTGTCCCGGCATTAATGAGCGTTTGAGATGCTGATGTGTAGGCAAATCTATTTTTGTTTTCATATTTTGCATATATATTACTGTATAATGCCTTGTGGGGAGAACATGAATTTAACATCTAAATATTTTAATATTCAACAAATAGTGGTACGTACAAAATAGAAGGAGGAACGATTTTTCCCCTTAAAACATAGCAGTGAATGTTAGTTTGGCCTCATGCAAGCTATTATAATGCTTATACTAATTGCTCCCTCTAATTTAGGGTTGATAGATGTTAATTCTTGTCTTCAGGAAATATGCAGCTCTTCACTTGTTCGTTTCATTTAGGAGGCCACCTCATCATAGTCTGAAATGATGCACGCTAGCAGAAAGGGGGTCGGTACCCCTTCAGTTTGGCAGTGAAAGATTTCACAAGTGCCTTGAGCCGAATCAGGGTAAACTCCAAGTGGAAATAAGATGCCTGTTTTCGATACGCTGTAGGCAACCAGAGGTACACGGCGTCCTTAACTGCTGTGAATTGCCACAGCCTGAAGTCTTTAATCAAGGCTGGGTGTCCCTCTAGAAGACACCTACTGTCATTGCCTCATGACATTGATAATAGCAACCCAGCAATAATTGGATTATGTTCCACATCCTCATTATGAAGACCAGAATACATAATCACAGAAGTCCCTTCTGCTCTTAAAATATATTAATTAATTAACTTACTGATTTACTTAATTTGATTTAGATAAATTATAGACATTTCTATATTCTGAGAGTGGGAGAGAAGGAGAGTGGAAGGTTTATGGTCAAGTGAGAAACAGTAATCTATCAACTGGTGCTGTGGGAATTGTTTTTGCCCTTCGCCTGTAGTAGTGTGAATATGACATCATTTTCATTGGGTTTTGTCATTCACTGAAGTTAACTGAGACTTTCACTGAATCTGAAGGGCACTCCTGTCCTGGTGAGCAGTCGTACAAGGTTTTAATGGGCACAACTGCATTCAGTAGGAATTTTTCTGGCCTGAGATTCACCAGAGTAGCCAGTCAGCACACAGCTCCTCAAGCTCAGAGTGCAAATCATGTGCCCAGAATTACAAATAAATAATGCAAGATGCTGCCACCATATGCCACCTATATATAAAGGATGCCAAAGAGCAAGGCTTCCATCTAGCTCAGTGACTATTGCAAGGAGCAACACATATATGGATAGATGTCTTTCAGATAAATGATATGGATGAATGTGTTTCACAGGTTGCAAAAGATTTTTAAAACATAAAAGGTGTGTTCTTAGCTTGCAAGTATTTAAAACACAATACACACTGAGCTCCTGGATTTATTTGCTTTGCTTCTTGCTCATTCTCTCTGATGTTGGAGCAACAATTTATCATGCAGTCTGCTTACCTTCCTCATTAAAGAGATTTCAGTTTAACTCATTGTTACCCTCACACTACTGAATCTTTCTCATAATATCTCTTGATTCATGCAATCCTCTCCTCGGAAGCTGAAACACTGGGATTTGTAAGTGGAATAACCTTTACTTACGATGTTGCAATGATTTTTTTTCTGTAAGTTCATTTAAAACAACACAATTCAATGAATTTCTTTCTTGAGTATCTGTCAGTTGTACTAAGCTGATATTCTAATTTTGCAGTAGGGTCTATAGTATTGTTTACCATCTTGGCACAGGGGCTACTGGATGTTGTAGCTTGCACTCTGTGCAAGGAGAATCTCCCTTCTACTGACTCTCATGCCCTAGATTTATACTCGGGTTTTTTGCCTGTACTGCTAGTTGCAAATGTAGTAGTACTCTCACTTCCATATTTGTAGACACCTCCAGTTTTCATTTGGAGTATCTTCATAAACTAGAACCTGCTTTGACATTCACTTTAGCAGATGGGTGGAATACAAGATTATTCATTTAGAAGTAGACTTGCCTTTAAAATCTAATGATCTGAATGGAATGTAAAGACAAGCAAACCTTGAGTTGTATGAAATACAACAGCTCAAAGACAGAGGTTTAGTGGCTGTGCATATTTCCCCTTTTTTTTCTTTTTTCTTTTTTTCTTCTTTCTTCCTTTTTTTTTTTTCCTCTTCAAAATGTATTTTTTGGGATGCTTTTGTTCCCTTTTCACAAAATCCAAATTAAAATGACAATTCCAGGATGACTTAATGCCAGCTCATTCTTAGACCTGCTGTATGGATTCATGGCTTCTTCCACTCCATGGTTTCTTCATAGTGCTCTGCCATGGAGTAGAGAAGGGGCAGAGTGCTGCTGGGGAGAAGCTATTAAAAGCCTCCTGAGTTCTTTCATATCACAATAACTTTGCAGAAGATGTAAAATTTGGGATCTAAACAAGGAGAACTAGTGCAGCACTAGGACAGGATTGAGTCCAGGGCCAGAGAAACTTAGAAGCTACTTGTTTTGTGATGGGCTGTGAGGAGGCAAGAAACTCTGCTTGAAAAGATTTGAAAGATTGAAAATAAACCTTATTGGTTTCATATACTTTTCCCTATACTTGCTAAAGAGAAATGAAAAAAAAGAAAAGGTGCTTGGATCAGTCTTAATGTTTACTTGAATAAATTTCTAGCAGAGTGCAAACCATTTATGAGAAATGAGAAAAAGGGCAGAATGGCACTTTTGAAAACAAAATTGCAAAAAAAGGTAATATAAAAGTAATGTACAATATGGTAATAGTGTGCTAAGTAAGTTATTAGAATGCAAGAGTTGGGGGGAAAGTAGATGTATTCTCAGGTCTGTTCAGTTTAAAAAGAAACACAAAGGTTCTGTAAAGAGTGTTAATGTGTTGCATATATTATCTTCTACCTGAAATGGGAATGCTAACGATTTACAAAGGAAGTTATTGTGAGACTAATTTATTTAAAAGACCTCTTTGAAGCTGGTACTGTGGGCTGACTTGGAGCTTGATTTAGGGTGAGCAACCGGGACAATTGCCTCCAAAGTCAACAGAGGAGCTTTGCAACATTAAAATGGGTAATGCAAAAAGACGACGTGTGCATGGCTAAAGAGCATATGGCCATAACTTAGCCTCTGCATATGGACCCTGCAAGTCTAATGTCAGTTGTGAGCAAACACGGCATTTCTTCTGTTCTGGGACAAAATACTATGCTGTTGTTGGGTTTTTTGTTGATGTTGCCACTTTTTTTTTTTNNNNGTGCTTTTTCCCTTTTTTTTTTTTTTTTTTTAATTATATCATAATAGTTGTTAAAAAAAAGGAATATCCCATGAGTGGCAAAACTTTCATGAGGAAAGAGAGTCTGTGGAAAACCTGAAGCTGGTACATGGCAATGAGAGAGTCAACCTGGAAAAATGAGCTGCGGTTAGTAATATAAAATTGATCACATGGCGCTAGTTCACATAATAAAGCCTTTGGTTTGGGGCCCTGACAAGTCGACACAGGAGGCCCAGGGGGGAGTGGTGGAGGAATTGTCACTAAGACTTCTAGGTAAAATTAACGGGTAAAAGTAAAGGTATGGATGCTCTCCCGAAGCAAAACGTGGTGTCTGAACCCTTGGAGCTGTTGTAAGCAAACATACACTGTGGTGGCAGTAGTTGGGGTCCCTTTGCAGCTGCCTCCACTTTGCCTGTCTTCAGCTTGAGGGTTTTTCTTTGTTCAGGTAGGCACTGGAGTTAGGTGGGTTTGGCCTATTGAGAGGTTTGTATTTGCCTCATTTTTCATCTTCCAGATGCAGCTCAGAGCTCAGAAGTTGATGCTCCGGGTATTTCTCCCCTGTAGTCATCATTGTGCCTGTGGTAGTCACACCAGATGGGAGCTCTTGCCAGCAATCCCATGCCAGTCCTGATCACAACTGCTTTTGCAGGTTGCTGTACACTGTGTGCACACGTAAAGCTCTGCCTCGTATTATCTTGCTTGTTATAATCATGTTCTTTATAAATAAAAGAAAATTCTTCTCATTCATTTGAATAAAAGTGCAGTTTGTATATATAAATGCTTACTCAATCAAGCTCTTCATTCCTTAAAGCCATAATATTAGACACTGTAATTGTTCCTTTTGTAACCAGCCTGATGAGCCAAAGAGAATTATGACATTAGGTAGCCTAAGTAGAAGGCTCAAAGCAAACATCTTTAATAAATTTATCTTCATTGATGAAAAGAAAATCAAAGTACCTCACAGTTTTTCCCCAAGACTGCTTCATGGATTTTAGATTTAGGTGATTTTTTTTTTTCCTTACTTTGAACAGTAGTTCCCTAAACGTGAAACTTTGAAACATGATTTAACCACTGTCCATTTCTTGCTCATTACAAGACATCTATGACTCAGAGTGCTTGGACCAATTTTTCTTTGGGCACTCCTTGTACTTTGGTGGATCTCATCTGAAGATTTTCATTGTATTCCTTCAGGTCAGCTATACTGAAAATGAGGGTCCAGATTTCACCCCCCCCCCAGCAGAGGATTTTGTGCCCTGGGCTAGTGGGAAGGTGTCAGCCAAGGGAGGAGTTGAGTGGGGACAATGCTCTGAGTGAAGGGCTCAGGTGGGCCATGAGACCTGACATGAAAGGTCTAGGTGGCCACCTCCACACCTGCAAACTGAATAGGGCTGAGACCCGATGGTCTGACAGATCACCTGTCTCTATTTAATTTAGGGGAACGATTTCACGCCACAGAAAATTTCCCGATTAGCTTGACCTCATTTCTTTCCTACCACTCCAGGTCCCCTTCCCTCTTGCACCCACATGCACTTGGAAATTGGCTGTTCAGGAAAAGCAGCTGAGACTTTGCAAACACAACCTGATAGAAAAAGCCACTGTATATTTTGGTGATATGTTAGCTTTACTCTTTCTAACAGGCGTTTACCAACGACTGTAATACTATTGTTAACTTTCCAAATCTTCTGCAGCCAATGCTGGCGAAGAAAACATACTGAAATCCTAGAAAGAGATGCTGCACTCCCAAGTAACTGCAGTGCCCCTAAACTAGCATATGTCTTGAAAACAGTACTGAGCTCAGCTTACTCCTGAGATAGCCATCCATGCTGAGGTATTAAGTTGCACAGATGGGTAAAAGTAAAATGGAAGCTTGCAAAATGAGATTTCAAAGACATAAACAGGTTTCTGTCGATGGCAACCTAATAAAGGAGGTAATTCTCTAAACATATTGTTCCCATTTTGTTTCTAATTACAGTGAACTACAAGGTTAGTTCTGCTCTTTAGGTGCACTTTAATTACTCTCTCAATGTTGACTTTCTGCATTATGATTCCTTTAACATGCCATAGGAAATAGACATTTAATTAACCAGATGTCACTCAATAAATCTTAACTTCTACTCTCTGAATCAGAAAAGCCAACGTTAACGGGCGTAAAAAGGCCAGGATTTTAGAAATAATTTACTTTTTATGTTCCTTTAGGTCTTTGTTATAGTAAGGAAAATGTCTGTAATGAAGGAAAATTAAACTGATGTTTGTAAGCATTTAATTTAATGAAAAATATCTCCACAAAGTAAAAACAAGATTCTATCATTATGTAAGTGCTGATGTTTCATAACATGTAGGAAAGGCAATGGTTAGGTTAGCAGTGTGGCATGAATTCAGCCTGATGTGTTGGCTCACTTGTTGTACTTCACATCATCTTGTCTATACTCATTTAATAGCTTTGGCTTTTTGGGATTGTGTTTTGCATGCAGTATAAAATCATAGTCCCTGATCATGCCATCATGGTACTCCAGAAACATTTGCTGTAATAGTAATACACAGGACACCAGCAAAGGCAGAGTGTGACAGGTTCCCAAAGTGACAGCTAAAAGCATCTCCTGGCTTTGGAGGAGGAGGGCAGAGTTTGGCCTCCTGAGGCTCTGCTGACCCTTCCAGCAGACCCATAGAGAGAACTGGTTTGTGTCACGCAGCCTCCATCATATCGGTGCACCCATTAATCCTCCACTTGGAGGTTTCTGAACATTTCCATCAGCCTTAAGGTCAAATGAACACAGCCAGGTACTGTTTCAATAGCTCGATGATGTCTTCAGATGTATTACCCTGGTGTATCTAGAAAAGTTGCTGGGGCTCTCCACAGTAACTTGCAGCAGCAGAGTCCCCTTCTCTGACCTTCTCTCCTTAGGGTCAATGTCTTGCCAGAGACTTCCTCACATCCGACCTCAACCCTTGTCGCATTTCTTAAGTATTCTTGTTTTAAATTAAAGGAACCTCTTTACTACAGCCACATCATTCTTCCTTTCTCCTTTCCCCCTGTGTCGACAGTACTTTTAGCCTTCTTTTGCAATGTCGGTGAATATGGCCAGAGTCCCATAAAAGAATACAACGGGGCATGTTCTTCCATTAATAATTGCAGTGCAAAGCTCCTATTAAAATTAATGGGCACTCCATGTGCACTGGAGTGTAAAAATAACCCCCCTATTCTCACATGCTATTTTAGTTTCTTCATTCTTTCTAACCAAAGTTTCCACTTGCATTACACCTAATGAATGCTGTGGGAATGCAGTTCCTGCCCCCGAGGTTAGAGGCATCAAAGTTGTCCCTCAGTCTAAGATTCACATTGTGGCCGCTCAGAGTCTCTTCTTCAAAATGGAACCAGGCACATGTTCTGCAGCTCTTGTGAGACCGTGTTTTAGCATTTTCCAAGAGTGATAATGTATGATAATAATACCAAATCTTTTTAGAAACCAACCCAAATGCAAAGGTAATGACATCAGGGAATATGCTATTCCTGAAAGGTAACTGTCAAGGACTAATTGCTTTTCCAGTCTTGGTCTTTGCCTCTTTTGACGTCCAGCCTATTTTTTGGCAGAACAAGGACAGCTTTTTAAGGTTGGCCTCTCAGCTGCAAGGTGCTTTTCTGCTAACCTGATAAACCAACTCCTAGTTCTCTTCTTGCACCTCCAGAACAGCTTTTTCCGTAAGTTCTCTGTGCTCTGCTTGGAAATAGCAGCAGTCAACGCATTTTATAGACGGTATGATTCCATCCAAGCAACATAAACAAAGAAAATAAGAAGTAAAAGAAAGTTAATTTTGTATGTGGCTCCCAGGAGACCCTGCAAACGCGTGCTGCAGAGCTGGGAGGTTGTGGCTGCTGGTGCAGGGAGAGCTAATGCAGCGTGACACTGGCTTTGCTCTTATGCTGACTGCCAGTGAAATGTCAGAAGATTGGAAATAGGGAAAGGAGTCACAGGAGCACTGTTAGAGCTGTTTTCTGGCCTCGTGCAGAAGGATGAATTTCCCCATCCTATGGCTGCAACCACGGCAGAGCCATGGACATAAGCAGCCAGAGCACCTAGAGTTCCCGAAGCACCCTGTGTGTTCCCAGCTGCTTGTCTGTGCAGGGGGGGGCATGGTCTGGTTTGGGACAATGGACCAGTGTGAGGCAGGATGAGTGTCCGAACTCCCAGCGCCCTTCACAACGATATAACCCAGTAATGGGCAGGAACTTTCCTGGTGGGACTTTTGGACAGTCCTGAACACCCCTCCGTGCCTAGACAAGTGGGTAGGCTGGGTGCCTAGACCTGTTCTCTGCTAGCTCCTGTTCTCTGCTGGTCTTGCCTCTGAAGATTACATTGAAACTTTTTTTTTTTTCCATTTTCAGCATATAAAACCAAATTACTCCCAACTGATCAGAGCTCCCTGTTAAACTCCTGATCAGCAATACAGTTTCTGGGCTGCAATTTCCTACACAAACCATGTTTCTTACTTCCACCTGTGCCTAAGCTCTCCTAAAGGAAATAACTCTTTAGTTGCTTAATTGAGCTCTGAGTTTAGGAAGGCATTACCCATTCAGAAAAGCTCCAGTGAATTCCCATTTGTGCTAAATCAACCAGGTGACTCATCACCACCTTTTTAAGACGAAAATTCCCATGACAGTACTACAGTGATATCTTCAACCAATTAAAGTGAGCACTATCAGGCAAAATAACCATTCAGTGGTGAAATGGCATTTCCAGAAAGATAATTTTTGGGGAGCACACAGTACACTTTTTGTATGAGGATCCATCTTATGGCTGTGCTTTGACTTGCCTCTTGAGAGCTGGACTTTTAGTAGAGGTTCCCATCTGGCTGGTTACGCTGCTGTATAACTTAATAATGTATTCCACCTGTGCCATCTCAGAATTTTTGTCCCTTATAATTATTCTATAATTATTTACTCTACTCACTGAAATCTAGTAAGCTCATTTGCAAAACCAGTTTCTTAAAGTGGTTGAGCATTTGTACCATCCCATTTACCCAGTAAATTTCCTGCCTCAGAATGGGACCTCCACTTTTCATGAGTGTTTTGTCAGGTGCCAGAGAAAAGGAAAGGAGATGGCCATGCAAAAGGACAAAAAAAAGCCTTTGATCCTGGAAGAAACAGAAAAACCTGAGATTTTCAGTTCCCCACAGTTGTGTTTCTTTGGTAAGCAGCATTCGTCCAAACTGCAAGCAGATTTCTAGGTAACATTTACTTCCTTGAGACTTTGGGTCATTGGTTGGATGGAGACCTAAACTTGCTTGACTTGTTGAAAGTAGCTCTCCCAGTTTTATAAGATGGTTTATACATTTCAGCAAAAGTTAAATAAATAAGAACTAGTGAATCCAAAGAAGAAAAGCCCCTTCACTGAACTTGTGAACTGTGCTAAAGTCATGCCTGATAAATGGGCATGTGGAGCCAGAAATGAATAAATTTGGTATTAACTGGTGAATCAAACACAAAGGGGACACTCATCCTGCCTGAGCTGACCCCAAAAGGAGTGAGCAGAGACACCATGGTTGCTTGGTCAGCCATGTCATGGAGTCTCCCTTCCCTTCTGAAACCCTGTTTTGGAGATGTCTCTGAGCCAGAGGAGGATCTAGGTGACAGTCACCAAGTTGGGAGTGAAAGCTTCAAGATTACCAAATGAGAGTCCAGTTCTTTTTGTTATCCAAGACCCAAATCTCCCTCTCTGATTTTGTTTTCTTTTTCAAAAGGTGTATCTGACTAGTCTGGTATCTTTTGCAACACTGCAGTGAACCTTATGACTGGGGCAGATGCTAAAAACAAAGTCATCTCACATGTCCCAGGGCTGACACGAGCTCACCTGGGCTCAGAAGGGATGGCAGGCTGAGTCCTGGGCTTGTCCTCCTCCAGCACGGAGTCTTTCTCTGGTAAGAGAAACATTCCAATACAGAGATGAGCTTTTCTGTCTTTGATGTTGATTTTTCTGTTCTTCTCTTTTTGTGGGTTTTTGTCTTGCTTCGTCTTCAAAGAAACAGAACCTGTCACAAATGACATGAATAACAGCAGCTTCCGTGTATCTCAGCAGTTTCCCTTTATCCCCAAAGGAACCTTCCCTCCATCTTTGATAACATCTAAAAGACCCACAGTTTTGGTCTTTAAATCTTCTCTGTTTTGGTTGTGTTTGTTTTGTTTTGTTGTTTTTTTTTTTTAAATACCTCACCATATGGCAGACTTTATGGATGAGGATGTGAAGTCATGTGAAACACACATGATATTTTGATTACTGTCTCGTATTTTTTCATCAATCAGTTCTTTTCCAGTGGCCTCTCCTAATCATATCACGTAGGCTGAGTCTGAAGAGCACTCCTTTGTTCCAGTAGATAATAAACTAGTAGAAGATTTACCCATATGCCATTTCTTTAAAACCAAACAATAAAATAGCATTGTCTTGCATTGTGATTTGTTTAAAAAGGGGCTAGTGCTGTTGCATATTTGAAATAGCTTCCTGAATTACCTAGGCAGGTGCAGGAGATGGGGAGAGCACCTGGTCAGATGAGATAGCAGCAGTAATTGGAATTGCAGTTATCAAGTCCTGTGCGTGTTGCCAGATGGGAATGAATTTGCCAAGAAGCACAGAGTCATTCACCTTTTTCACCAAGGCCAACTGCAGAAACATCAGCAGTAGTGCCATTGGACCCTTCTGTGTTCCTGGGTGACCATGGCAGTCATTTTAACATTCAAATAATTAACTATCAGTTGCAATTTCAGTCATGCTGGGTAGGAAGCTGCAGCTGTAATTAGTGGCAAATTTTTAATTAACAAGTTAAGTACTTCTTATTAACAGCTGTTTGAGAAATAAGCCAAGATTATTTAATGGGTCCCTTGGATCTATAAAGTATTAAACTTACATTCTCTGTCTTATTGTGAATGCTGCCATCGTATTTATGCACGTCTACAACTCTTTATCTCCATAAAACGTGTAAGGTCTTGTTAGACCTATTGACATTAAGAGTAAGATTTATCAGTGCTTGATTCATATGAATCATCCCATAGATAATTTAAATATTGAACTCCTATATATTAGTACAGGAAACTTAGGAGCTGTTTGACCTAAAAGAAATTTATGAAGACCTGGAGGGAGAATAAATAAAGGAATCAGGCAGTGTTTTAGCATAGAAATATGCCATTTGTCACTGAGGAATTAATGTAGTTTAATTTTCACAGAATCACAGATGACAGGAGTTGGAGGGGACCTCTGGAGATCATCTAGTCCAACCTCCCTGCCAGAGCAGGGTCACCTTAGAGCAGGTTGCACAGGAACGCATCCAGGCAGGTTTTGAATGTCTCCAGAGATGGACACTCCACCACCTCTCTGGGCAGCCTGTTCCAGTGCTCTGCCACCCTCAAAGCAAAGAAGTTCCTCCTCATGTTTAGATAGAACTTCCTATGTTTACGTTTGTGCCTGTTGCCTCTTGTCCTGTCACTGGGCACTACCGAAAAAGGCTGCCCCCATGCTCCTGACACCCACCCTTTAAGTATTTATAAGCATTGATAAGATCCCCCCTCAGTCGTCTTTCTTACAGACTAAAAAGACCCAAGTCCCTCAGCCTTTCCTCATAAGAGAGGTGCTGCAATCCATTAAGCATCTTTGTAGCCCTCCACTGGACTCTCTCCAGCAGTTCCCTGTCCTTCTTGAGCTGGGGAGCCCAGAACTGGACACAGTACTCCAGGTGCGGCCTCACCAGGGCAGAGTAGAGGGGGAGGATGACCTCCCT